>JWHW01003463.1:164830-177155 GCA_000931545.1 Papilio glaucus
TTTTCCAGTCTGTTCCCTCTGTCCGTAAAGTAGACAAGGCATCTTAACTCGTTTGCTTATTGCAGATGACTATGGTTAAAGGTCATCTTTACTTTAAAAAAAAACCTATCATACACATAAAAAACATTATTTAAAAACATATTCCGAATATATTGCAATTGTATGAAACTTAATTTAAATGTTCAGAAAAGGTATGTTTACGTTTGAGAGCGGTCGACCGCGAAAACAAATTAAAGATGGCGATCGAGCACGATGCTCATTATGGATCCAAATTATAAAAACCATATCGCTTTAACACAAATATATGCCCACAATGAGAGCAAAACTTCATGCAATAAATAACACGTAACTTCAGACATAAATGTCCGAAATGAGGTATATTTATGTAGTACAAGTGAAGGAGACATGATCGCTCGTTGATGAAGACATAAAAATATGCGCAATTATATCATTTGTCTTTATGACGCACGACTTAATGTTGCTTAAGCGTACATTAAAAGTCATTAACCAGTATTAAACTATCTTCTGGTGATCGAGAAGTTAAAGTTAAAGTCGGTGCGCCTGATAAGTTAATTTAATTTCAGATGGCGGATCTATCGCAGTGGTAAAATCTTACGCCTATTAACCTATTGATGAGTGCTGAGAGATACATTATTTGATGCTAATCATAAGAGAGTTAGGGTTATTGCCATATGCCAAATATCAGCAAGTGGTATTTTATATGTAAATACAGCTTCTTTTGGTAACTGGTCGATTCGGCTCTTAATAAGGATTCCCATCAAAAAATCTAGATCAGAGATTCTCAAACTATGAAGAAAAGTGTGTAGGCTCTAAAATGTAGGACGCGACCGACCGAACCAACGGCTGGTCGGCAGTGCTGCCGCTAGGACATTGTAGCTTGTGACATTTTTCTAAGACAGCCAAGTCGTGAATCTGGGTAGTTAGATTGGAATTTTTTGTTAGATGGTTCGAAGCCCAGTCAACTATGAGAACCACTGGTCTAGATAAAGTTCCAGTTGCCGCCTTGGCGATTGAATGGGTGTGAATAACTTTAACTACGTACTTTTAGATATAAAACCTTTCAGGGTTTTCGGCTAGCATGCCTTGTCGTTCGCCCCGCACGGCTTTAATTTTTCTTTTAGTTTATTCATAGTGATCTATATACTTATATATGT
Organism: Papilio glaucus; assembly: GCA_000931545.1. NCBI lineage: Eukaryota > Metazoa > Arthropoda > Insecta > Lepidoptera > Papilionidae > Papilio > Papilio glaucus. The sequence goes on from JWHW01003463.1 coordinate 166,006, forward strand.
ATTTAGCTATATGTATAATAGTAGTACCTATCGGTTAAGTCACTCATCGATGTAAGTATTTGTAGCGATATGTGATACAGACTCATCCCATAATACATAAGCGATGAGTCGTCGGTTGTAATCCGACGCAGAGCATCGCCGTCGTCCGCCGCTACCCGCTACCCTAGCACTCTACCCGCCACCCCGGCCGAGATAGCAACTGCAGCCTGCCACTGACACCTGGCCCCGCCCCCACAACCCTCGCTTTGTCTTCCTTTTTTAATACACTACAAATTTACTGGGCATGTAAGATAGTGTATATTCAAAACAAAATCTTTACGTATAACAAACATAATTTTTTTCTTCACTCTCATATTTAAAAAGTAACGAGACTTACTGACTATAAACATGGATCGATTCAATTAATTAGTTTAACTGTTTAGATAATTTTTTGTTCACAATCGTGTATAAAAATAGCGCCGATTATTTGGAAATGTAGGAAGAATTTTTAGATACACATTTCGCAATGTACAACTCTTTCGTTTCTTGTGTACTTGCACATTGGAATGTTAATTCGTTACAATAGATTCAATATAGCTTTTTTTGGTAAATATAATTCAAAGCCGTTCCTGTATGTTGCTAATGTTTTGTCAGTTGAATGATAAGTTTTATATGTGTTTGTTATCAAATATAATTTTCATCAAGCAACTTCATTATTACATTAACTAAAGAAAGCCGAAAGTCGGTGTTACGCAAAAACCACCATGATAAATCCACGGAACTAAAATTGCAAATATATTCGACGGAGGTGCAAAAAAGAATGTATGCTTAAATACAATAGAGTTAGAATTCTAATGCATGCAACCCGGGCGGTCGTTTTTCGAACGGACTCCCTCTGTAAAGACTTAAATCTTTATTTATTAGAATCCGTAAATTATTAAAGTCGAGTGTTTTACGTTCGACGTATTGTGATTTGACGTCCGACAAAAACCGACTTGTTTATATCGACTGCGTATTATTAATAATCCCCCTTAGAATATAATTATCCCAGTCTTATAAATAAAACAATTCAATTTGATTGTTATTGAATAAACTTTTACAACCACTAATGAATCGCCCTTATGTATATTTAAAGTTTCTTATAATTTCCTTTTAAAATTTAACTTAAATCATGACCAACTTATTTTCGATTACATCTTTTAATTTCTTATCTCATCTCTCTTCATAAATAACTTAGAGTGCAAATTTTCAATAAGTTAAAGAAGATTAAAGTTAAAGAAGATGATTTTTTTTCAAACTAACAACAGCCTTTTAATAAAAAAAAAACTTTCTCTATGGTTATCGCACTCGTTACTATACACGCTAAATATAAATACCTATACCGGAAATGTTTTAAATGTGTGTTAATGCGAAAGAAACTACACGTAAAGCTCATTAATTTTAATAGATTTCACAGGTATCTATCGTAGATTCACTATTACCGATAGTGAGTACCAACCTCATAGGCAAATAAACTAAGTAAATGCCATCACGGTGCAGTGTAGTAACCGTGGGTTTACATATTGTAATCTCAGTATTTTCAGCGAGAGAGATTGTATAACGACATGATTTCACGTTAGGGTAAAACATTACTACGTTGTGGCCGAAAAAAAAGCGTATTGAGCTGATAAAACGACTAACCTTAAGGGACAATTCATCTAATTTTGGTTTATGCAAGCCCAATGTTACACTCGTTGTCCTAACATAACGGGTGTAACATTGTTCGTGCAAAGGGAACTTGGTTATTCTGGGTTATTGTAGATATGTGAGGAACTCTATGGTATACCATCACTGTCGCCAGCACACGCTTGTCAAAAACTTGCGTCTGACACTTAATCAGGGACCTTAGTCGCTGGGTAAATAATTTTTTCAGATATTGTTACTTAATTTTTTTTAAATAATGTACAATATTAAAACTTACAATGAATGACAATTCTGTACAGGTTAAAAATACTAAATTACAATTACAATAAAAGTATAAAAAGCAGGTTAAAATAACAAAATAAATACCCTTAGCCTAATATCACAATTATACTGTAGTCTTATTTCTTTTAATTACATGTTTCGCCACCGATACACAGTATGCTAAAAATATCCGTCTGGTCTTTTTGTTTGCAATAAGGTTCTTTGTATTATCTACGGTTACCCTCTCCTCCATTTCCATTTCACAATACGCCCTCGCCGCTTCGTGGACGGGGCATTCTGTCAGTAGGTGCAGCACGGATTCCTGTTTACCGGGATCACAAATACAGGACGGGTCCTCCTTACACCTGAATCTGTTCAGGTACTCGGAGCCCTCCATGATCCGTCAATATTTGCGCCAGTGTGCCATCTAATTCAATCTTACGCAGTATGGGATAGGCGGTTACGGCGTCCGGGAAGAAGATTTTGGTCGTAGAACACTGCTGTAGTTGGGTTAAAATTCTAATTTCGATGTATACCAAAAAACATGTGAAGGAAATGAAATCGATAAAGCGAGTATCCATAGCCCGCAGGCGTATTGTTCCATATCGAGACAAATTAGTGTTGTGTTTGTGACGGCCGCCTGACGCGAACGATACGATACGGCATGACCCGCACGCGTCGCTGTTTCACACGCCTACACGGAAAACTACTAAGCGACTACGTGCTACTGTTACTAATTAGGTGCAAGAAATGTACTAAAACACTGAATACTAAAGTGTAACGGTTTAACGAATTTGTTACTGTTATCACCTCTTAACATAACTTTTTATTATTTAACTAAGTGACTAACTGAGCGGAACGTTCACCCGATGGTAAATTGCTGCTAACCAGGATTTCGAAATACATATCTCCTTATCGTCGACGTCGCGTCAGTAATTTTTCACCTGCAGCAATAGTAGATTCTAAACGGTAATTATTATTTTTTTATGGTAGCAGGTGGCAAACGAGCAAGCGGATCACCAAATGTTTAGTGAACGCTACCCATGGACATCCGCAACAAGCAAATGTGTTGCAGATGCGTTGCCTACCTTTAATGGACAGAGGAGGGCATAGACAGGAATAATATATTTCCTTTTCCCCGTTAACACCCTCCCCGTCTAATCCTCTTCCCGTTCCCATCCTATTCTTATGAGGAAAGGGTGGGAAGGGGAAGAGGACTGAAATTAGGCCTCCGGCACCTCACTCATCAGACGAAACGCAGAGTACTTCTACTTCACGCCTGTTTTCTGTGAGGTCGTGGTATTTCACCGGTCGAGCCGGCCCATTCGTGCAACAGATGTTGTTGTTGCTGGCTCTACCACTGTTAATTAATTTGGTAATTATTAGCAGAGTATGAAAGTAGAAATTTGTTTTACCTTGGTACCTCTGTAGAAGTTTAATTTTTCTCTTTGGCACAGCACGTTACCTTCTTCCACGCCTTTCTATAGACCGACATCTCTGTAGTCACTCCTTCCTTGCACATTTCATTTTTAATGCGATGCGTTGTTTAATGAGGTGTATCCCTACCAACAAATCCCGCCACATTCTTCTCTAAAACTCTACTTGTCACATGCCATTCTTCCCTCATAACATGCCCATACCATGCTAACGTTTTGCTCCTTAGATTGTCTATCACTATGGTGGTGCTACTTTTAAGTTTCTCCTAGTAAACTCATCTCGTACCTTATCCATTCGTGTTACTCCACATTTAAACACCATCAGATCTATCTCAACAATCATACATTACGACATGTATTATATCGGTTTTGTAAATCTTCACTTCTCATTTAAGAGGAACTCGTGTTATTGTTGAACAACCCACGAATTGATGTTGCTTATCAACGAGCCGAGGTGCCGGAAGCATAATCAAGTGATGTATGTCAGTTATTCATAATGGCAGCCAAAGGTCCATATGCTTCTCGCCTCAAAACATCGAAACCTTTCTATTATCTACATTGATTAGATTAAAAAGACGAACAGTTCATTGATTGTTCTTTATCTATGACATTTTAATCAATGCGAAGTATAAGTGAGGTTTAGTACAAGATAAAATTAGCAGGCGTTATCTGCCTGCCATGGAATCGTCATGCATCCAACCAACTGTGTTCACGGTCTACGCATTTATTATCGTTGCGTTAAAACGTGCGTGATTTGACGATAGTAACCGCGGACCTAATGCTCTTTTGCTTTTTCGTGCAATATAGAATGTAATTTTTTGGTATATAACATTCGGACAGGATTTGACTAATTCGCAATAACATTTCAGTGAATATGTCCTAGATTTCTATTCAGAGAGACTTATGTCTTAAAGTTCATTTTTTAAAACGTTGATGAATGAAGGGAAACTCTAAATTTGATATTTTACATGTAAACGAAGTTGCGAGGTATTTTATGACATTCAAAATATTGTAGCTTTTTATAAAACATTGCTACCTATAAAAAAGCTTCGTAGACTTTAAGATAACCAAAACACAAACAGTGTCCGCGGATTTATTTCTTTGTATCTTACAATGTTTTCCCCCTTTTGATAACACGGAGGGATATAATTCACACAAATCTTTATTTTTGTTTGCGTCCGCGAAAGAGGGTAGTTCTCCCCGCGCGATGATGATGAGTTATGACCGCGGGGGCAGTAGGCCGGAACGGAAGTCGCCCCTCCACGCCCCCGCCAGCCCGCCCCACTTCCGATATCAATCGGCGACCTAAGCCCACGTTGTATTTCATAATTTATTGAACAGTTTATCGGGGAACTACGATTTCATCTACAAAATAAAGAAAAAAAAAATATCACGCCTTAAATCCTTTTCGAGATAGACGCCGCAATAACCATCCTGTTTTCGTCTATTTATGGAATGCCATATATGACAGGACCTCGAGTCTTGTTTAGATTTTATTTTTTCCTTAACTTAAATTGTCGAAATTTAATTTAAAAAAATGTGTTCCCATTCCTTTAATAATTTATTAGCTTTCCCGAGCGAATTTCATCTGAAAACATTAATGCTAACACAGCCTCTCTTATTGTAAATTGTAAAATGTAAAAAAACGCTTCTGTCGTTATCGACTTTACCTATTACAAACAAATCAATCTTTCATATTTATATAAATAATCAATTCACATTTTTAGGCTAGGTATAAAAATTCATAAACTTAAAAATTATCATAATTTGATTTCCTAATAGAATGTAAAATATATTTTTTTTCAAATAACTAACCTAAAACTTCAAACACGAATTCTAATTTATACAAACGCTATGATCAGTAACTATCACTCAAATGTTGTTTATTGGTTTGTTGGTACGTTGGTTTACCGTTAGCGTTACTAAATATGTTTTTTTTAATAAATAAATCATATGTTATTTTATAAGATATCTCATTGACTAGACATTTAACTTTCGTTCTTACACTAGGGTCTTCGGTATTCCAACTTGTATCAATGATTTTATGTTAAGGGAATTATTACGTGGTTAAATATTACTATTTTCTTTAGCAAACAAATAATTTGCTCCCAATATGGTATTTTTCACGTTTAGGTTTTAAGTGCATTAAGTCTTGATAGTTTGTTGTATACAAGAGATCAAGAAAACATTAATAAAAAAACTAATTACCATGGATTTGATTCCGGGCACCAAGTACGTAGTAATAGATCGGTATATTTGGACACAAATTTTATTAACGCTTATTAAACCGTTTCAACTAAGCTTACACTTGCGGTAGAAGATTCTTCACGCTTTTTTAAATAAATATTTTTAATATGCTTAGGCTTCACTAGATACTTTTTTTTCTAATAAAATAAAAAGTTATTTTTGTCTAAAAATAATATTTTGGCTAACACAATTTCTCTTTCGTTAACGTTCGCAAAGCAGGCCATATTTCAACATTCATCAAGAAGTAGGCAAGTAGAATGGATAAATTATTAAATGAAATTTCCACAATATGTATACTGTTCGTAATTCAAAATTTTTAACAAATAAAATTTAACACACGTTCTGGTGACTTAGAGCTCCGTTCCCTACAATAGCAAACAGCTTTCCAAGAATCCCTAAAACCATATAGATTACTAAGTGTTCATAAGTGCATGTAGACATCCATCATGGACTGTTGGTCGCGTGTCGGCGATCTAGTCGGTGGCTGCGCGAAACAATATTCATAAATAACTTGAACAACAATGCGACGGTGGCGCCGCCACGCGGCCGCCGCGTGCGCCCGCCACTGCCAAGCCTCATCTAATTATTTGCACATATTAAAAAAATCTCGGCTGCAAGACTTAACTTCCTTTGCCCTCTGTACCACAGATAATAACTCATTTATTTTATATGCAATAAAAAGTGTTTTAATATGGTAGTTTATCACTTTCATGAACATTGCTGGTGCGTTAAAAAGTCTGTTGAATAATAAAGTACAAACTAAGTTAAAGTGAAGCTTAAGAAAAAGCGTCGCGATTGGGATGCCTTCGAGTCTTCACATTTCGACTTTACTTTTCGATTATTCAAGTTAAGTCAATTACAATTTTCCCGGACAATAACGGATGAACACAATTTTAGTTGTATTAAAAAAGTATTGAAATATAAAATATAAGGATGCGTATATTGTTAGGACCAAATCTCTTGAATAGTACTCATAACAATTTATTTCCGAGGGGAGTGGTGACGGGAGGATTCGGAGCTTGCTTCCGCCCGCGTCGCATCGCGGGAAGCAAGGTCGGGCGGATGACGCGCCCCTACACGATGTTTGCCTTCACACTATGTAACAATCTTACAATTCTGTACATTAGAATAGGTACTGTAGAGTTGGTAGACCACCTCGATAGTTGATAGATTAGGATAGAAGCTAGATTGTTAGTTGGTAGATCAGGATAAAAGCTAGATTGATAGTTGGTAGATTAGGACACAAGCTAGATTGTTAGTTGGTAGATCAGGATAAAAGCTAGATTGATAGTTGGTAGACTAGGACACAAGCTAGATTGTTAGTTGGTAGATCAGGATAAATACTAGATTGATAGTTGGTAGATTAGGATACAAGCTAGATTGTTAGTTGGTAGATCAGGATAAATACTAGATTGATAGTTGGTAGATTAGGATACAAGCTAGATTGTTAGTTGGCAGATCAGGAAGAAAGCTACATTGACAGTTGGTAGATTAGGTCTACAGGAAACAGGATGAAGGCAGCGAGGGACAGTGCTTTGCGGCAATTATTGGGGAAGGCCCCAACGTTCAGGTATGGACATTTTTTGTCTGATGAAAATGTTTCTCGTATATTAATTAAAACTTAATTCCGTAAGCCAGTGATTTAGCACGTCACCAAACTTGTCGATGTAAGAACGTAAGTAAAAAAAATAATAAATGTTAGTTTTTAAGTCTAGAAGTTTCATGGGGTGTGAGGTCAGCCCAGGTCAGCAGGTACAGTATTAGAAGGTCTGTGGAAAGCGGATTTCTCCTTCTAGTCCAATCTGAATATAAAGAGAGCTTTATTTACACGTGGACGAAGGAGCAGTTTGATTACTATTTTTATATATTACATTATTCCAATAAGATATGCTTAAAAGACTAGAATACAACATTATTTTGTTCGCGACACCTACTTTTTTTCGTATGGAAGATTACTTCATTTCATATTGCAATTTATTGCTATATTGTGGGCCGTTAATCTAATTACAAGGAATGAGACAATTTATTGTTGTCCTTGAAAGTAATGGGAAGTTATAAAGTTATAAATTGCAGTATCTGTTGGAAGTTTCAAGACTAACATATAGATGACAAAATAATCAACATAGTATGTCACAAATCTATACAATGTTGACCTAAATCCGTTACTTAAATCAACTGTAGTATTTACACAACAGATGCCGTATTACATACACCACGACAAAGTACTACTTGTCATTTGAGGGGGGCTTGGCCCTCCCGAGGTTGGGTTTTAGCAGGGTAAAAACTAAAAAGGCAAACAATATTTTATATATTTTAAATCAGAACAAGGTAATAACGTTGACCTAAAAAATTTAATTAGATAATTTAAAATTTTAGGAGTGTTACCTTGTTCAAAATGGTGGATAGCTCCGAGCTGAACAATAAATCCAGTGTAAAATGAGGACATGGCAATACAAAATTAAGGTCCAAAGTACATTGATTTTCAGATATTACAAGTATTTTATATCCTTGCCGAAACACTGAACAGCTATAAGTAAAACCGGAAGGCGTTGTTTACACAACCGGTATTGATGAGTTCATTGTGACGTCATCAGCCACTTTATCAAATAATGGCAATGTAGATATGAGTTACTTTTTTTTAAACATGTTTTGCGGTGAAATATTGCATGACCGGAACATTAATTAAAAATAATTATTTAGTGGAGTAAAAGAACTTAATTAGAGCGACTTAACTCTCCTCCAGTACGGCATGGAAAAATCTATGTCCAGGAATCGAATATAATAATTATTGCAATATCTGAAAAAATAGGATATCACGCAGAAAGTCTCTTTACTTTTGGTCTCCGAAATTCACATGAAAATGTCTTATTTTTACTGGTGACAAAAAATAAAAATTACAAAAATACGAATTAAATAATTAAAAAAAAACTCTAAACAATATCTATAGTTGTAAAAAGTATGAAAACTAACAAAAATAATCGACGAGGATGGGATTCGAACCCACGCGTGCAGAGCACATTGGATTAGCAGTCCAACGCCTTAACCACTCGGCCACCTCGTCTTGTCCATTGCATTTGAAATTACGTATCAAAAGCTACGAAGAAATAATAATTAAGAAATAGATTATTGAATAATATGAAAACAAAAAATGAACATGATTATACTTACAAATAAATTAAAAACAAAATTTTATTACAGTAAAATTTTACAGTAATTGATGTTTAACTTTATATCACGAGTATGTTTCGAGTAATATGTTACGGCGACTTAATTAGACGTAAAGTGAATGAGACGTAGCCACTAGCAATGGGCACAATAAAGAGGCTCAAAGAACAATAAAGTCTTTCTAGAGATTTGAGTTGCATTAGAACCAAGGTAGCCGAGCCGACATTGCTTACAATTGTTAAATTTAGAAGCCGGACCGAGGTTTCGGTTACGGGGGTACACTGCATAACAGCACCAGGGACCGATCATTTTTTGCAATGCTTTGGGAAGGCCTAAGTCCAGCTGCTGAAGTCACGATTACATATTTAGTTATTTAGTAATATTATTAGAAGACATGCGTGAACGCCCCATTTTCACGCATTTTAATACTGCTTTATATTTAACTAGCGAACCGCCCCGGCTTCGGACGGGTAGTTTCTCCATACAATCACTCATCGCGTACTTAAGTTAATCACGCTAACAAAGGACGGAAATATGTGCCAAAAGCGCTAAGGTTACCCACATACATTAGAAAATTTTATATGGTCGTTAAGTTTTCTTAAACTATCCAACTATCTTTCTTTTTGCTTTCATAAGAACCTTCTCCAGACAATAAGAAACACAGAACTATTGGTCCAGCAGTTCATGTCTAATGTCGTGACCAAGAGATATACGGATTAATTTTTATATGTATATAGATAATCACGCGATGGGATTAACGCAATCAAGTAGCGTTAAAACGATAAGTAATCAGCAATAAATTAACCTTCTTTACACTTAATAGTTTTCGACTATGCGATGAAAGGATTAGACCCGATAAAGAGCTTGCAAAAAGATGAAATTACACAAAAATAATGTTAATCTTTAATCCTAAAATAATAAGAAATAATCCGTTGATTAGTTGCATATCTCTGTAATGTAAGCAGCGTAGAAATAATTTGCTGCCTGATATTAATACTCACGTTTGGACGTAAGACAAAAACCTTACCTATGGCAAGCTGGGTTTGAAGGTTGTTCCTGGCTGGAAAGTTTAGGGCGCTCTGCAGACGGAGCAACTTTAGTTGAAGTAATCAACTTTTTTAAGTTTCCTTTATAGGGTGCCAGTCACTACAACCAAATTAGCTGAGTTGCTCGAGCAACGCAGCCATACACTGGCGAATGGAGCTAGAGAGGGCGGGAGGGGTCGCTGTACGCGTTGTGATTGCCGGTTGGGGAAACCAGCAAATTTATACTTTATTTATTTATATAACCAATACAAATTCGATAGTTGCGGCACTTAGAAAATAACTTAGTCATCGATTGCAACAACTGAAAACTGTTGTCCATCACCGCAACTCGAGCTACTTCTACGTGTGCGCAGTTCCATTGAGATATATGTAAACAGCTATTTGTCAGTTTCTGCAATAGTTGGTCCATCTGTAACGCCTTAATCAGTTAACTGCATTGAACAACATAAGTTGTAGGACGCATTTGCCATTTTGGACAAAGGTCTCCTCCCAAGATTCGCCACAAAGAAATGACCCTTATCCAGTGTACTCCCTCAATATTAACCAGATCATCGATAACGTGCCAATTAAGTTATAACTTTGCTATATTAAATAAATAAATAAATATGCACTCATGCCCGTAACCTAGAGGGGTAGGCAGAGATCATGGATTTCCATTTGGCGCTGTTTGTTTGCTATATTGTTCACTATAAATTGAGAAAAACCATTAGTCACTCACCAAATAGTATTCGATCCACCGTAGTAAATTTGCCATCTCACACAGTCAGTGAAAAAGGCCTTCACAAAGTCTTGGGCTGTCTTTGTTTCTCTCACCAGGGTTCAAGAAACTGATATATTATTTACCTACTGTACTATAATGATTATAGTATAATCCCTACTATAATAAATATAATAATAATTCGTCATTTGCGAAACTTGAAACTTATTTTTAAGCTTTTCATTAGATAGAAATAAATATGACATTTAAAAATTTGTAAAAAAAATACCCTTAAAAAAAAGGGGATGAAATTTGTTTGGATTTATGTAAGGTTTATCAGAATGTTTCATAAATTTGCAACGAGACAAAATATTAGAGAAATACAGAAAATAATTAGGTAGGTAGTGACATTTACAGAGTCATTTAAAAATGTGAAACTGAAATGAGCGCTAGTAAGAAACTTGCTAAGCGCCGCGCCGGGGAGCAGAGCACTGCGCGACGAATAGCTTATTTTAATGTGATGTATGAATTTTATTTGCAAAATAATTAGCCTACAAAATTAAAAATGCTGTCCAAAGTGACTATTCCACGCGGAGGGAGTCGCGGGCACAGCTAGTAACTAATAAAACTTACGTT
>JWHW01003463.1:184017-227172 GCA_000931545.1 Papilio glaucus
AAATCGTACCCTTACTTTGCTAAATTAAAAACAATATTGTTATTATATTTTACAGCGACCTTCAAAAAGAAAATTACAACTAATCAATTATTTATTAATAAAATAGTTTTGATATCGAATACAGTTATGCTGCACGTAATATAAACGTATATAAAACACTAGTACACAGTTAAGAAATAAAATTTTCACCTTTTACCTATACACATTCCCTTCCCAAAACTGTGCATTGTTTTTAGTACAGGAGGGTTTTTATATATATGAATATATATATGTAAAAATATTATGTTTGTTATGTCCATTGTGACCTCTTGTAGCCAAAGGGTTTGAATTTTGAAGAGTGTGGTGTCATTCTATTCGTATTTTTCGCTGGTATATCATAGGATATATATGTATGACTACAGTTAGTAGAAAGAAATAACTTACCTAATGTAAGTTGTCCATCAAGCGATCCCAATGCTATTTGGTAAATACACTTTATTTCACAGACACACACACACATTTACCATACAACGTTTTTTAAACATTACCATACAACAATTTTACTCGCACAACACTAACAAAATACTTAAGCACTTAGTTATTTTCAAACCTTGTGTACCTGTCCGGAAAGCAAAGCACACACACTCACAAAAAGCAGAGGCATGAAGAGAACCCATTCCACAATCAAAATATAAAATATCGCGCTTAAACATTTTCATAGTCAATGTCATTACCAAATTTGACATTATTACTATGTTAAAAAATAATTATAAAAAAAAATCAAAGCTAAACTTTTATGAAGTTATGATAGTTTTTCTTAGAATGCTCAAAACTTTACTATTATAAACTTAAACTGTAACATGGGTTAACTTATGACAAAAAAAGAAACAAACGAATGTGCGACCAGTTTTTTTTTCACCTGACAACACCCAAAAGAGTTTTTTTTTTGTGCGCCGTTATGAAAATTAAATTATAGGTTATAATTTTAATATGATAGGTGTATAATAAATATATTTTAAGCAGTTGTCAGTTCTAAGATCCTATCTGTTTATAGGTTTTTTTCTACAGAAACATTTTTTTTATTTGTTAACCTGTTTGTTTTATATTGAAGAAAGGAGTTCAATCATTTTCTTCAACAAATACAGGTAATTTTTTTAACAGCTTTCCTACATTTATCACAAAATATACAGATTAAATCTGTAATTTTATACTAGATTAGACTTTTAACTATAGCGCTACTATAGTAGCGCTACAGTTAGTTAACATGTCTACATGTAACGCTATAGCGTTTAATTACTTCAAAACTTCATATTTAATAAATTTATTTGATCTTTTAACATCACGTGTTCCCACGATCAACGTCGATAAGGTACGGCGCCTACATCAGACGAGACTTTGACGGATTACCCTTATGACAGATCAGGAAACATAGGTATACCTTTACAGTAAATGATTGTTTGCAGGTCAGGTAAGCGCTTAAAATGAGTTATGTAAAGCACTTTATTTTAAGTGTCAGTTGCCAATGCTTGTAAACGCGGGAATGCCATTAAACTACGTTAATTAAATAATACATTTATACATATAACTTTTATATCATTATCTTTCACTGAGTGGATGGGGCTATAAGTAATAAATGACGTAAGACACTAAAATAAATAAAATAAAATCTAAAATTCTGTGTAATAATAAATTCAAAATATGGGCTATAGTTTGTTTATCTGATGTCGTATTTTTCGTTTTGCATTGCAAAAGAAATCTTGGTAGATGGACTTTAGCTTTACCTCTAGAGTCCTAAAACTGCATTGTTTGGTACTAATATATTAAGTTTTCGAACCGTTATTTCAGTTCACAGGTGGTGTATTTAAGATTAATTGTCAAAAAGCACAGAGGTCCGAAGCCAACAATGGCCATCGAGTTCCACAAAACGTCTCAACAGATGCAACAATGCACCCACAGATGATTAATCGTAAGCATCTACTAATGTTTTACATGCATAAATAAAAAACTCGATATTCGAAACAAAACTTTTTGCCCTTTGTTTATTGCGACGACGCCAACATGTCTGCACCGGACCGATTCGAATTTCGAAGGCCGATCATTAATTATATTTTGTCTTACTCACGCATTCCATTTTCGAGCTCGATATGATCTATAGATCCGATCTACGAATCTATCGATCACTCGAACTGGAATCTAAATTTATTCATTTAATGATATCTTTTTGCGGATTGGGATCATTTTGAATTGACGATAAATAAAGCTCTATTTATATTACTTTCTTCAAAAATAGATTCTGTATTTAATTTCAATCAATTTTCATGTTTTTCATTTGATAATCATATATCATCCAATTTAAATTTAAAAAAAATGTTGAAATTACGCCTAAATCTAAGCAGGTATTTCATTTTATTATAAATTTTATTAAAACCACTGCCATTATATTGTTAATCCATTGCGATAGATGAGCATACATAATCGTACACCAAGTTAAATCAATTTCACAGAAAAATACTTTATTAGAGAATAAGTAATTATCTGTAAACAATATTTCATCCTTCGAGATGACATGATGCGAGACAAAAAACGAAAGAACCAAATGACCGCGCCAAAACCAAAACGCTCAATCCAAAAACAAATAAAACTTGGACAAAAAATGAAGGCGGTTAATAAGTTGGATGACATTTGGGAATTCGAAATATTCTTTCTAAGCATTATTAATAGCGCTTCGAATAGCTCTGTAAGGACATTAAAACGAGAACGTAACAATTATACGGATACGCATACCGTTACCATAGACAGTATACCTACGTACGTCCATAAAATTAAAGCATCCAAATATTTCGTATGTGTTTTGTTTTATCGCTCGAACATAACGTTTTGTAAAGGGTACAGCAACATGGCTTGTATCCATTGCGGTACCTCCTCCGGAACAAGTCTTGGAAGTCTCGAATGGCGTGATAGCAAATAATTTTATAAGGACCCTTAACAATATGTCAAACCGCTTCGTATTCAAGTTTTTTTTTCGCTTTCAATAAATAATACGTTCGTTCATAAGTTAACATTGTTCGATTCCGAACGAGCCTCGACTTTGAGACGATATTTCTCGAAAAATTCTTTATTTTGAACACAAAAAAGTCTTACAAAGCGGGTTCTTTATGTATTTCGAGACTACATTTGTTATTATGGGAGAATGATAATGTGATTATTGTTTTGCGAGCTTTTGGATGATTGATTGTCGATTGTCACGGATAATGAAGTATTTTAGGATTCTCGAATTTAATGCGTTTGGGGATCCGTTTTTATAATCGAAAATACTTACGTGGTACAAGTTTAATTAAGCAATATGTCATAAGTTTAACTCATATTAAAGTAAAAACTTAGAAAAATAATATAGACCCATAAATATATATATTTAAGTAATAGAAATAATTAGAATGCTCATGTTTTTGTATAATTGCATTTGTATGTATACCTGCTTTGGTAGTAAGGTACCAAATTATAGGCATAGTAATCGGATACTAATTTAATATTTAATAAGCGTAAGCAATAAGTAAGACAAAAGGTAATCATTTTAGAATATTGGGAAACAATAAGAAGATTGCTACGTTCACTTAGATATTCTAATTAAAGAGTATAAAAATATGTAAATTTAAAAAGGTTTGTCTCGTTTAATAATGCTAAATGAACTATGTTGATACGGGATGCCCTAGGAAAATTTAATATCGATCAGATTAGTGGCTTACTTAAAAAAGGTCGGTATAAGAATTACCCGTAACCGACAAGCATCCCTTCCTTCCTTCGTCCATAAAAATGTGCTAAAAAATTGTACTTGTTGTTGTATAAGGAAGGTATCGGAAGATATTTATAGATGATTTTTCATTAGTAAAATTTAATGGAACACGTGACCGTGGCGTTATCATCACCCTTTGTGCCATCACAATGATCGCTGATGCTTGAACAATGCCGGACAAATTAATTCACGCCTATATCATACGTAATTTTAATTTAGCTTCGTCAGTTCAATGCTGTAGCTTTAAATAGTGATGCGCGGAGAGTTTATAAGTAAATCGATATTACATTAAACCACTGATCATGTCGTTATGTATGTATTTATATATTTTTTAATTTCTAATAGGGTGGAACTGTAGAACTATAAGCCATAAAAAATTGGGTTGTTCGGACCGGACTGGGATCACACATTCGACGTTACATATCCATCTTCACTGTTTATTTTTATATCGTCTGAAACTACAATAGCATGTTTTTCGTAATAAAAGAATCCTTTGATCGATCGGATCGGATCGCATACACCGCTTGCGTAAGACTTTGCCTCGCTTAAATCTTTGTCTTCCTTTGATAATCATCATTATTGGTTCATTTGGCAGTTAGCTTGAATTCTCAAAATTATGTCCTGTCATCTTGCCAGTTGGGTTAGACAGAGTTAGTAATCGCTACCTCTTCTCTCGCTTTTTTCACTATCTGAACATATTTAGGTCTTAATACCGCTACATAATAATTAATAAAATAAAAACAACTAAGCGCAAGGTTGTATAGGGGGAACTAACTTTAATAAGTGGTTTTCAATAGGATAACTAGAAAAACTTTTAAGTACAAGCTGTATGGGAATGTAAATGGGGAAAAAATCGACGTTTATGCAATCATATTTACACTGCTTAGGCCCATAATTTAGAAAAATATTAATTCCAACCTTCATATATCTGACTCTAGACCACTGAGCTATCATCATAACAATATCCTTACAAAAAATATCGACTTTAATACATTACGGACATCACTATTTTGTGCGGGCGATTTCTTTTTTCTGTTTATA
Source organism: Papilio glaucus (assembly GCA_000931545.1). Classification (NCBI taxonomy): domain Eukaryota; kingdom Metazoa; phylum Arthropoda; class Insecta; order Lepidoptera; family Papilionidae; genus Papilio; species Papilio glaucus. The sequence goes on from JWHW01003463.1 coordinate 188,828, forward strand.
GGATTTGTTGTACGCCTTTATTTTTGTAGGTCGTGTCTATCGTTAGGGTTGTAACGGGTCAAAATGCGATTGGCTGATAGTTGAACGGAGAGTTTAATTTGAAAAACAATTATCTCTTCATGTATTCCGCGGAGAAAGACACTTCAATCGGTACAGTACTAATTTTAAATATAGGTCAAATAATGTTTCAATCGTGCCGCGACATTCGTACGAATGTTAACTCATAGTTTAAAAAAAAAAAACTTTGCTATCGCTATTACTAATACTACTACTTTTACAGTAAATTAATATACAATATTATCTTTTTATGAACCCTTAAGTCCTTGATCCTTACAATCGGGTACATTCTATTCTGCTACCAAAATAGTTATGCTGCAGAAACAAATAGAAACGACCACAACGACATCTGTTGCACGAATGGGCCGGCTCGACCGGTGAGATACCAGGACCTCACTGACGACAGGCGCGAAGTAGTCCCCTTATCTGTCCATTAAAGATTATCCAACTCATTAGCTTGTTGCAGATGTCTATTGGTAGCGGTCACTTGATGTCGGGTGAACACCTTGCTCTTTTGCGAGTTCCTGCTATAAAATAGGTAATGAAATAATGCACTTGTTGATTATTGGACGGTGTTCATAATACCCAGGAATGATAGTAGTGGTTCTTTTTTCCATAAAGGGAAATTATAACTGACACCTGAAACGTCCGAATTAGATTTTTTAAAACTGAAGTTGATGCGCTCAAGTCCAAATTTGATTTGCAAAATACTAAAATTGTTAAGATCTATAAATATGGCTTTTACCAACGTTGAAACAGTATTATAATCTGAAATTAAAATACATACAAAGAAGTTAAAACAAATTGTTTCAATTTTTTTAAAAGAATCCTATGTTTGCGAGGCGTGTCTGCCCCGCCCGAGCTGACCAACCCACCCATTATCCACTTAACAAAATCACTTCTGAATAAAATATTTCATCTTCACCAAATATTTCGTATCTTTTTTTGTGATCGTGTTCAAATATACTTAATTTTAAAATATCGAATTAATTAAACAAAAATATAATGACAGCTTATTTATTACATGTTGTTGGATGAAGGGATTCAAAAGTGACTATATTATTTACATTGACCGAATGTTACAATAAATATTCGTAATCTCCGTATTTTAAAGTTAAGTTTCTACTCACGCCTGTGATCCAGAGGTGACCTGGATCACAGTATATCAGTAAAACTTCTATAGGCACTTTAGGCATTTTGTTTAGGTATTTGGATAATATCTTATGAGTGTGCATCACCAGCATAATTTTTACAGATTTTAATTTGATAGATGGCGCTAGTAGCCTTGTAGTTTTAGGTTATATATTACATTTAGTGTGAAATCAAATAAATCTCTCCTTACATAGTATACGCCATATGGCTAACATTAGATTTTGGTACAATCTCTTGCAATATGGTCGTTAGGCTCCAGTGTACTCATGACCTATTTCTACCTTCATCAATTGATGGTGTAAATACATTTGAAAATTCCATTAAAAAAATCCGTACATTGAAGTACTTAGATATACTAAGATAGATGACTTATATCACGGCATGAACGCAGTGCTGCACAAGATTTTACAAGACGATACAGTGCGTCGTATTGTTAGATCACTTGTACACCCTAAGAAATCTCACCGTGGCTGCAACAGACAAGACGAATGCATGGGGGGCAAAATGCAACGGGACACACTACACTATTGTTATCATTTCATCAAAATCGTTGTTCAGGATAATTTTAATTTAAATATTAATTTTCGTTTGTTTGTAAATAAAAGAATGTTACTAAGAGGCAAAAAAAATGCATATTATATCTATAAAAGTATGAAAAAGGTGACAAAATACAAGAGGGTTTACAAGGCTTATCCAAGTAAACCCCAAAAATGAGTTTGGTTTCATTGCCCTGTATCACGTAATGCGACAACATGAGCAAGAAAATTATGAACTATTTTCGCATGAAAATCTCCACGTTTGACAAACTGTTGAGTACTATAAAAATAAGGTACGACGTAAAAATACCGAACTGAGACAAAATATTCCTAATTTATTAATAATTTCCTAATCCTAATCTTAATTCCAAACGTACAAAAACTACCTGAATCACCTTATATACCTCGCCCCCGCCTCCGCACCACAGCAACGTTGCGCGTCGTGTCCAGCGCAGCCAAGTTTTTTTTTGGATAGCGCCTAATCAGTGTACAACTACACAGTTCGTATGTACAAAAGACACGAATTCTTGCATAGGCCTGGCTAGTTTTCTTAGCGTCAACGGCCTCTACTGTCGTGTAGATCCCTTATTGCCACTACTACCTACTCGACTATTAACTCCTAAATGTCCCCTCGTATAATAATAAAAATATCTGAATATAAGCTCTCAATCTTTTTTTTAATTGAAGAAGGTGGCAAACGTGCAAGCGGTTCACCCTATATCAAGTGACCGCTACCCATAGGCATCTGCAACAAGGTAATGAGTTGCGTTGCCTTCCTTGCGACAGAGGATAAACAGAAAAAAAGATATTTCCTTTTCTTCTCCATTCCCTTCCTCATTATAACATCTTCCCATTCCCATCTTTACATTATTAGAAAGTGATGGGAAAGTGAAGAGGAGTTAAAATAGGCCTCCGGCGCCTCACTTAACGCTTGTCTTCTGTGAGGTCTTGGTATTTCATCGGATGGACCGGCCCATTCCTGTAACAGACGTTTTGGTTGCGGGCTCTATCACTGTTAAAGCTCAAAATTAATAAATCCCTCAATCTAAAAAGGTTAAAAAGTAAATACAAGTTTAGATGTTTGTTTAACCGACTTATTACCACAGTGATATCATTATCGTAGTGGCAAAAATAAGATACACGAAGACACCTAACTTCTCAGAGATCATGATTGCAATATTAGATTGTATTTATTAAGAAGTATTTAGTAATAACACAATGTTATTTATTAGTTTTTAAGTTTCTGATTTATTTATAATGTGTTTGTTTGTATTAAACAAAACCAACAATATATTTCGGTACGCATGTTTACTGGATGGATACTTGGATGTAACACAATTAGTACCCTCTTTTTGCAAGGGTGCAAATTTAAAATTGTCCCCGGGGAGAGATCGTCCGACAAGAGAATTAGGGTTGAATATTGAATTTCCCACAACCATCGTAATACATTGTATCAACCCACAGAATTTTATTTACAGAACTCGAATTAATATGCATATCTACGAACATCAAAATCATAAAACTTGATAAAATGAAACGTAAAAAATACTTAGATAAATAAACATCTGTAATAAGTGATTATCATAGGAAAGATTTGATATAATTTTTCCATAAAGCTGAAGATAAAAGCACTAAAAGGCATTTAATACTTTCTCTTGTTTTATATGGTTGGCAGTGTTCTCTTAACATTAGCTGAATTAAAACTATTCTAGCATCTATATTGTTTACAGATAAAAGGATTTTTTCCTTACCGAATCAGACAAAACGCAGAATACGTCTACTTCACGCCTGTCTTCTGTGAGGTCGTGGTATTTCACCGGCCCATTCGTGCAACAGATGTTGTTAAGGGCTCACCCGCTGTTAATATGTATGTCTTGTCATCTGCCTTACTGGTTCTCTAGATATACACAACCTAAATCTAACCTGTGACATCTCATTGATAACTCACAATCAGCTGGTTGCATTAAATTGTAAAAAGATTAAGGAACAAAAGTATAGTCTCCAAAAAAACTAGTTACGTGTAATTGGATTCTTAAATCCTTTGATTCAAAAAAATAATAAAGTGCCGTATAAATACGGCAGTAAATCTTCATTTCCTAATAAACTGGACTTAACCATTCACCCTTAATGTAATCAACGTCTAATTTCGTATTCGCAGCTTACGATAATGATTAACGACAAACTTTATTAATTCGATCTGCAAGGATTAGAGGCATCGTATAGTGGCGAGGGTAGGTAGAGAGAAAAAAAAAACAAACGAATTTCGTCAGGGATAGCACGCCGGGGATCCTATAAACGCGTATGGTTAAGGGTTGCCAGTGTGTAGAAAATAAATTTGCATCCAGACAAAACATGAATTAAGAACACATTAATTAAGCACTGACAAAATTTTAAATATATATTTAAAAATCATAAGCAATAATTTTCGAATAACGACCGATCGTTATAACTTTAGTAAGGTACTATTTCATTATTTGATTTTAGAAGGCATCTAGCTACACCGAGCTTGAAGCAAAAACTAGTAATTTACAAATATACTTACAAAAATTTACAATTATTCTAATGAAACCGGTAGATTGTGCGGTTTACCAACATTACATACATTTTAACAGCGGTGGAGCCCGCAGCAGCAACATCTCTTGCACGAATGGGCCAGCTCGACCGGTGAAATACCACGACCTCATAAAAGACAGGCGTGAAGTGGAAGTATTCTGCGTTTCATCTGATGAGTGAGGTGCCAGAGGCCTATTTTTAGTCCTCTTCCTATTCCCATGCTTTCATTATAAGGATAGGATAGGAAGGTGAAGAGGATTGGACGGGGAGGGGAGGAATAGAAAAATAAAATATCCTTTTTCTCGTCATCTCCTCGTTCCAGTAAAGGTAGGCAACGCATCTGTGACTCACTTGCTTGTTGCGGGAATGTCTATGGGTGGCGAGCTCGGTTAATATCAGATGATCCGACTGCTCGTTTGCCACTTAATTCCATAAAAAATCTTCAAGGTTATTTGACGCACACTTATTTTTTTTAACGATGTTTTGTACTTGAAATAAAGACTATTCAAATTAAGAATAAAAAAAAACAAGTTTATTATCTAATCTCAAGGGATATGTAGTAGTAATACCAGTCTTAAAAACCTATATGATAATGTACAAATTACAAGAATATCACAAGATTTTGAATATTACATTAAATTGTTTCAACTTATAAGAGAAGTTTTCCTTAACTTTAGTTTTTAGAGTATTACGAAAGGCTATTGTAACAAAATGTAACATCTAATATTAGTATTCGATGTAACATTTGGTTACTGAAAATATCATATACGTATACCTCTTGTACCTTAATAGCATGAAATAAAATAGAAAAATGCAACATAAGATTTGTGCGAAATACATTTAAAGACACTTTACATCAGTAGCAACCCTGTGTATAAATCTGTATGTCAACACACAGGGGTCTTCGCTGTATGTGCCTCGGGGGATGTGTTCGGTTTTAATAAAAGCATTTATTCAACAATAATGTCGTCACTGATCTGATCGTCTACTCGTACTTACTGCATTCAACATCTTCTTCATTATATCTTTATTTTTTATTGATTGCACTGACCATAAGAGAAAAACATTTTTTTACAATAGTAAACATCTTTAATAGTTACGTCTACGCTTTTATCAGCCTGTTTAAATTATATAACAGTTTGTTGACCCCAGAGTTCTAGCGCAAAGAAAGAAATTACCTTCCTGTAAGATGGCAGAAATGTATAGATAAAGAGGTTAAATATTTTTAATCAAATAAATATACTGATTTCTTATATTTATGCGAATACTACACATTGGAGTAAAACTAATTTTACGGATTTTTATTTTAAATTTTTGAGTATTTTAAAGTAGTCGGAACGTCGGGAACAAAAACTTAAAATAAACGCGATTAAATCCGTAAAATTAGTTTTATTCCAATAAATAAATATGTTTTACTTTAGAAAAAAATGTTTGGTTTTTCTAATTATAGCATAGCAATTTCATTAAAAAAAACACTATACAACAGAATGCTGACCCTAGATAACGAGTAAGCGACTCGTGTTCCTCTTTACAAAACTCTAGCCCATTTTATGATTTCCACATAAATGACATATTAAATTAATAAATATGAAACAGATTATTTATGAAATTAATTGTGACATCTTTACTCAAGTCTTATCTTTGTAAAAAAAAATATCATGTACTATTTTTTTGGGAACCTTGGCTGAGGCCATCACAGTACTTAGATTTCTTGGAAGCCACCGAGCCTTCGATGAAAGGCACAGGCTGCTGTTACTTGTTATTCTTATTTTCACAGCATATAAACAACTGTTGTTTAGTGTTAACGTCTAACACCATATAAATAAGTACGTCACTAGCCCTTAAGAAAGGTGACTACACTTTTTTGAAGTATATTAAGTCGGGTATGCCATTAAGTCAATTAATAAGCTATATTATTCAGAAGTATTATAACCTATATTTTTATCATTAACGTGAAATATTACAATTTACCTAGATGGCGCTGGGCACGAACAGCGTATTTTGTAATTACAGAACTTGACGACTGCTCGATACTATAACACGGACGAAATTGATTTTTACGTTAATATCAATACATGGCATTAGTTGAGATCTCTCAGTTGACATTGTAATCTCCTTATCGTTTACTTTCTTGAAATGTCAAATTCGATAACTGAATACTCAACGTCTTATCTTTCAAGTACAGTCATAAACAAAATGCTTTTATGTTAATAAATTTATTTGAAGTAGAGTTAATATCAAGGTGAAAATAAAGCAGGTGATAAACGTGCTGTATTTAATTCATCATTGTCACAACTGTTATAAACAAGTCAGCTCTCACACGCCGTTAGCAATGTAACCTTAGCAATGTAACCTTAAGGATTAGGCGATGTTAAACACAAAATTTGTAAGACCCTCTAGTTTCTTGAAACTACAACTATGTTTAGGAAACTAATCGGATGTGTTATTCTTTAAACGTATGTTGGTGCCCATACTCAAAGAGTATGGGCACCAATATACGTTTAAAGAATATGTATATTATGCCCGTTAAAGTAAAACAAAATTAAAAAAGTAGCATAAATGACACAAGAGTGAGTAGAGGTCACGTGATTTCCTCTGAAATAGCCTCGTAACCTCTTTCACTTTCATACTTCTAAGCATCTATTCTCGTAGATTAGCGCAAGTCTTGATGTTAGTGCCCATACTCAAAGAGTAGACAAGTTTCAATGAAGTTTGATTCAGTGCCAAATGGAAATTCAAAATTCTAATTCCTAATTCTTTCTTTCACGAGCTTGGTTATTATCTTTTTTTTGTAAGTCTCCCATAATTAGGATGGGACTACACGTTCGTTATACCTTAATGTACCGTACGGTTTTTACGCAACTTCTTGCCTCGCCCGACTGTCCCGTGGAATGACTGGTCTGACGCCAGAGATATTTCCAAATAGCAACAACTCAATCTTTGTAGAATAGTGTGCACTGCGTCCGTAAAGCCCAACACGCACCTGCACTTCTTCTATTTTTCTTTATATTCATAGACGAGTGATTACTTAACATAGCATGATAGGACATTTGGAGGTAATGGAGTAACTTAGTCAATTTTAGCAATATTATGCTACTACCACAATAATTTTCTATATAAAAAATAACAATTTGTAAAATATTACAGTAATTTGTAAAATAGTACAGTTAAATATAACTCTAAACATATTTTAAGTTACCAGCTCTTATTATAACTGCTATGAACATAAAAATGAAATTTTTAAAAAAACATGTACCATGAATGTCGGGGAACCAACATCTATATTCTTGCAACTGCAAAACATAGTTCGAGTAAATTTACATCTATTCATGTAATATTTTACAAGTTTATTACACTATAAAAGCTCGAATCAAAGAACACTCAATCATCTGGCAGGTGTCTGTCTGTTTATACAATGTGTTAATTATGCATTACGCGACCTTAATTCATTGTTGATTGGTCACATGTCTCCAGATATAAATTTTAAACCTTTGACACGGCTTAAATAGGTACAGACGAAAATATTTGTTATTTCGTAATCGCCAAAGTTTTCACATTTGATTTAATAATATTTTAACTATTAGTTATACCTTCTATACATATAAATGATGTGTGTATGTATGTATGTTTTCAATAATCTCCAAAACGGCTAGACCGATTTCGATGTAATTTTTAGGATTTTTTTTTAACTTGGTCTAGCGGGTGATCCCGTGAATTTTGGTAGTGATCGGATCAACATAACTAGTTGCTACCCGGGTGAAACCTGGGCGGATCACATATAACTTTTTCATATAACGTCGGTGACGTGCATCATACTTTTTTTAAGTTAAATAAGCGTTATCCTACAATTTATAACACCATCCTTTAATTTAATGTTGGAACAACCAACTTTGTTTTTAGTTTTTAGATAATTTTTGCTCCTATCCTTGCCCCATAACTATGGGACGATATGAAAAAGGCATCTCCAAGAAAAGAACGTAGGTTCTCAAATTGGTTTACTATGATTAACATTTGCTCGTTATTTTAAAACATCAAATAGCTTACATGGCTCTCGACGGAAACAGTCTAAATAATATATCTATCAGTTTTAACATACTGGAATCAACAATTATTATACAATGATACTAGTTGAATTATTCTTTTTTATTTGAATATTAGGTATTGATATATAATATAACGAAAGCTTTCATCGCACTTGATCTAAAGCACCAATGTGATGATGTGCATTAATTTAATCCACCTAGAAAAATTGGTGGTCGTTTGGTAATAATTGCTGGGGATATTTCAGATTAAATGCTTCATCTAGATGAGGTTCTGACCTCTTCTAGATCAAAAATCAACTGTAGGATGTACCATCCGAGTACTAAAACGGTATCCGAAGTGGAATTTAAATCAACCTATTCATTTTACATTATGACGATCTTAACCCTGTAGCTAACGTAAGTAAAAAACACAGTCATAAGGACTGCCGACAGAAGTGAAATCTCAAAACGGGTGATAGTTCAAAAATGAATAAATAAAAAATCAACAAAAATATACCCTTTTATCTTAACGATAAAATGCAAAATTGAATACAAGAAAAATAAATGAAAAAAAAACTATAACATTTTCCCCTACCATATATCTGTATAATGTTTATTGCATATTTTCTTTGTCTTCTAAATCAGAAGAAATATACTTATCGCTTTAGAAAAATTAATTACAAAGATAATGAAAACATTTATCTATATATCTGTACATTAGGATTAAATAGCAAAGCTCTTAAGCTCATGTGTGACTTGTTTGCCTAGTTATTATATGGTACAGTAGAGAACATTACACACCTACTCAGGTAAATGTTTATTTTATTTGTATTGGCCAGCATTCGATCAATTTAAAACAAAATACATTTTATAGTTGTCATAAATCAATATCATATTAAATTATAAAATTTTGATTTATGCGAGTATTAAATATATTTAAAACCTTTATATTTACGTTACGGATTATTGTCTATTATATATTTTTTTATTTTAAAACAAAACTGTAGCGAACACACATATATTTGTCACAGAACCATATCAAGATGGGTAGAGCAATGGCGCTATGGACAATGGTGACCGTGCTCAGTTGCTGCAGTTTATTGTCCGCCGCGCCAGCTTCTCTTTCCCGCACGACGCAATGGAGAGGAGCCGATAGTTGCAGGCCAGTTGTGATCGCTCACCGCGGCGCGAGCGGCTACGTGCCGGAACATACGCTGGGCGCCTACGCTCTCGCCATCACAATGGGCGCGGACTACGTTGAGCCGGACCTCGTGATGACTGCCGACGGACACCTAATCGCACGGCACGACAACGAGCTCGGCCTCACGACGGACGTCGCGCAACGTTCCGAATTTGCCAACCGCTACAGAACACAAATGGTCGACGGTCGACAAATGAGCGGTTGGTTTACTGAAGATTTCACTCTCGCGGAACTGAAGACTCTGCGAGCCATTGAACGCATACCGAACTCGAGGCCCGGGAACGCTCGAATGGACGGCGCTTTCGACGTTCCTACATTTCAAGAAATTATTGATCTGGTAAAAAGTATGGAGATAAGCGAAAATCGTTCTATTGGTATCTATCCGGAAATCAAACACGGTACCCATTTCCAACGGTTAGGGCTGGCAATGGAGCGACCGGTAGTGGAAACGTTTCATAGAAATGGATACGTAGGACCTCTGGCTCCAGCTTACATCCAGTCTTTCGAGGTGAACAATTTAAAAGAACTAAAGGAACTGACTGACCTTCGTTTAATACAATTATACGGCGGTATCCCAAGGAACCAGCCGTTCGATCAATTCGTTGCCGGCACAAAACTGACTTATGCAGATATGGCAACACCTGAAGGGCTCAGAGAAATTGCAAAGTACGCTCACGCAGTGGGTCCCGAAAAGAACTATATTATTCCTCGTAAAGAAGACGGTACATTGGGCGAATCTACCAGCTTTGTAAGAGACGCTCACGCGGCGGGTTTAGAGGTCCACCCGTACACTTTCCGTGCTGAGAACTCTTTCTTGCCTGCAGAATTTCGCAGTGAAAGCCTGTCGGAGGCGGCCATCGGGGATTTTGAAGGAGAATTAAAAGCCTTTATTGCGACCGGCATTGATGGACTGTTCGCTGACCAACCCGACGTACCACTACGTATCAGAGATATATGTTTGTAAAACATCCTAGCGTAGAACTTTTATGATAAATTATAATATTAATTATAAATATCTTTTTATCCTTAGGTTCATATAGTTTTTTTAGAAATAACCTGTTCGTTAAATGAGAGAAAAAAAACGACCGTTCTAAAGATACTCCATAGCGTTAATGACTTTGTTTTCCAGTTCATGTCTAGTGTGTTTAAGTGTTACTACCTGCCGGTGTAATAAAATCGCTTACTGAAGTGTTAGACGTATTCCCATTCAGTATCAGGCAACTGTCTAGAACAGTAAGATAGATAACTATGCCTTGATTCACAGCAAGATGTGATTTTTGTAAACAAATGTTTTGACGTTAATTAAATTCGTAAATCTCGAAATATTCTCAAAAACAATATCACACATTTCTCATATCACCTTATGACATTAACTATCCATATTACAGAATTTCACTTCACTTTATCTCTTTCAATCGTTCTCACGATTTCCACAAAACTACAACATTTCTGATGAAAGTATAAAAAGTGCAATGGCCGCCATGTAAGGTGAATGACGTTTGTTTGTTTAAAACAATCATATGTTGCAATGAAAAAAAGGTATAGAATTGCTGTCTTTAGATAAGACTTTAAACTGCAAACTTTAGCTATTACATATAATAATCCGGTGATTCTTCTTAACATATCTGGTTGTTAAAAAGTATACTAGAAGAATCTTTATCCTAATGTATATTCAAAGCAAATATTTTTTTGAAATTAAAACGGGTTGTCATATTCTCGCTTTAGTACTAACAAACCATACGTCATTATGCATGAAGTTTGAAAATAATTGATATGGTGGTTGCTGGAATTTGATCTAGTATGTGACAATTTCGAGATAGAGCAAAATTACTGCGAAACGATAATAATTTGATTCCATTGTAAACATCATTTTTAATTATAAATTAAAATGTTTAAAAAAGTTATACAATTCTGCTCAAAAATTATAAAGCCATTGCAAAGCTTAAAAAAATTATCTGAACACACAGGCCATCACGACTCGAAACCACTATTCCTTAATTGTATCAAGTCTTCTGGTGGACTTATAACAGAAAATAGTCATATTAATTTGTAACGTATTACAGCCACTACTTCCACATTTATATAGAAGTGATTGACTTTAATCCTTTAATAGATTTGCTAGTGGACCTGCTAGTAAGTGAGCGATTGTGAGTAATCGGACCTAATAAATGAACACTCTTTTTAGCCGACTTCAAAAAGGAGTAGGTACTCAATTTGCTTGTATATTTTATGTTTGTTACCTGATAACTTATGAATCAATTTAAAAAAATTTGCTTGCTTTAATCGATAGTTTTTGATTCCAGATTGGTCCAATATAAATTTTATCCTTATCCTATAAGTGGTTCCAGTCGGTTTTTAGTAGTTTTACAGTGTTTTGAATATTTCCAAGTCTATATTTTCTATTTTTTTAAATATAATTTAAACATGTTTCCTAAAAAATACATTATCATATTTTTTTTGATAGCTAGATATCCAAACCGTTACGTTACAGTGTTTTTTATTTTGTTATTCAATACAAAATTAATTCTATAAAAAAATATCTAGCGTATAAATATATTTAATTTAAATATATTTATACGCTAGATGTAGACTGGCTTTACCTGTCCAAACTGAAATATAGTCAATAGTCGTCTTTGATTTGATGGTATATATTGGAACATAATGAAGCTGACCGAATTAGGCACAAGTGAGGAAAAAAGGATATATGTATACTTATTTTTCCATACCTTCGTATGAATGAATATTTTGATCATAAATTAGTGATTTTAAAATAGCAAATACATCTGAAATTATTTAGAACACAAATCAAAGTTGAATTTATTGTGCAATAAATATTAATTATACATTTATTTTGTTCTTAGGTAGCCTTGAGAGTGGTGAATCACGTAACGCGGTCACGAAGTCTACACAAAATATTTTCCTTGTACGATTAGCCTCGTTTAATGTTGTGTTGTCTGACAAGAGTTTATTTTACAATCGTTTATTTATTGTGATAATTGTTTACTACATATATAAAAACATAGTGATTTATTTTAAGCATTTGTCTTTGTAACTGTACGTTACATTTAATCATATCCTGGTCAAGTGTCTTCACATTGCTATTGAGAGACGCAACACCAATCGTTTGGTACGTATATCACATTCTCTTTTATTATGTATAGATAACCTATAAAAATTAAAATGGTTAAATTTGTAAATAACTTGTAGTCTAATAGAATTTTATTCTAATTAAATAGTTATTAATTTATTACCCAAAAAAATTGTTTAAGCAAATTTAATGTAAAAATGTTCATTGTGGTCGTAACCATATAAATGATAAATTCAAGTTAAAGAAGTCATACTCAGAAGTACACAACCATCTATTTTATTTGATTAAATACTTGGTACTTGTTATCTAAAAGGTTATTTTTTGTTAGATATTTTCTATTATCTAAAATTTACATAAAATGTTGTAAATATCGCACACTGCGCGTGTAAGATTGATGGTTATCTGAAATTAAATGAAAAAGATTCTATGCTTTCGAGTGTCAGTGCTTTGTTTAGCTGCTATGATTGGATAGCCTATAAAAATGACTTTGTAATATGTAATATGTTGCTTTTATTCATTTACAAACAAAAATATATACTATATTAAGACATTAATGTAAATTAAATCCCCGATGAGGATTGGCGTCAGGCCGGCGGCCGGCCGTAAAAACTGTAGCCAAAACCTACACAGTATGGACTACGGTCATACTGTGTCGACCCCACATCACGTGGGAAAGGGACAGGGAGATGATGAATTTTATATTATCTAAAAAGAAAACGTCATGGAATAGTTACATATTTGTGTTTAAATCTCAGAATTTAACTGTACGTTAAATTATTCTCGTGATGTTGTTTTTTTTTAAATTAAATAGTGACAATATTCGGGACTTGCATTGCTACAACAATATACTCTATCTATAACGATGCTATTTCCAATACTTTCAAATGTAAAAATCCCCTGCAATAATCCGTTCGCGCTCACTATAAGATGGTATAATCTCGCTGGTCAAGATAGATAACTAACATAACATAACTTTAACATAGCAGTAATGCGGGCACTGGCGACGACACAATACTACCCAACTAGTGACACCTATAGAACCGAACAAGTCTTCTTAGACCTACCACTATTTTAAACTGCCATTCTAAACAATGTATTAATCATTTAAATATAAAACTAATATTGGATTAATATTTTTTGATAGAAAACTTGAAAATGGATAACGTTTTTCAAGCTTGGTTTCTACTCAATGCAATAGGGAGCTTCGCATTTGTTGTGTCTGATCCTGCCGCCATGCCGCCTACAAAAGCGAAGAATGGCCCCGATAAATGTAAGCCACTAGTGATAGCTCACAGAGGTGCGAGCGGCTACGTACCGGAACATACCTTGGGGGCTTACGCTCTTGCTATTACAATGGGTGCTGATTATGTGGAGCCAGACCTAGTGATGACTCGAGATGGAAAATTGGTAGCGAGACACGACAATGAGCTCGGACTAACCACAGATATTGCCCAGCGCCCTGAATTCGCCGATCGCTTTACAACAAAATCTATCGACGGGCACGAAATGACCGGTTGGTTCACAGAAGACTTCACTCTTACCGAGATCAAAACACTTCGAGCGATCGAACGCATACCCGAAACGAGACCAGGAAACGCTCGGATGAACGGTATTTTCCAAATCCCAACTTTCCAAGAAATAATTGACCTAGTTAAAAGTTTAGAAATCAGCCAACATCGTTCCATCGGCATTTATCCAGAAATAAAACACAGTACTTATTTCCAACATTTGAATCTATCAATGGAAGACCTTGTAGTTGAAACATTCTGTAAAAACGGTTACATTGGTGCTACAGCCCCGGTGTATATACAATCCTTTGAAGTGGATAATTTGAAATATTTAAAAACAATCACAGATCTCCGCCTGTTACAACTATACGAAAGCAATCCTTTCGACCAGCCTTTCGATCAAATTGTCACTGGAACAGGACTTACGTACGCCGATATGGCAATGCCCGATGGACTCAAAGAAGTAGCTACTTATGCTTCTGCCGTGGGACCTGATAAAGGTTATATTATACCACGTAATCATGACAACACCTTGGGCGAACCTACGAGTTTTGTTCAAGATGCCCACGCAGCAGGTTTGAGCGTTCATCCGTACACCTTTCGAGCTGAGAACACGTTCTTACCTTCAGAATTTAGGACTAATGACCCTTCAAAGGCTGCTATAGGAGATTTGAGTGGCGAGCTGAGAGCTTTCTTCGCAGCAGGTATTGATGGTCTGTTTTCAGACCAACCAGACAAAGCTGTAGCTATAAGAGGAAATTGCATATAAAAATTCTTAAAACTTATTCCTGACGTCTTGTAAACCTGTAAAAATATATTAATCGCCTCAATCGGAGAAATGTTTAACAAATCATAAATTCACTTCTAGTCGTTTGTCTTTTTTTTTATAAATGAAACACAGTGTTTGTAATATTACATCTATCTATATATAGAAGAAATTTCCAGGTATCTTTTGACTCATCACGATATCTCTGGCACCATATGGCCTAGTGACTTGAAATTTGGAAGGAATATTCCTTTCGCCGAGCGGTGCGCAAGGAGGGTTACGGGGGCGTACATTAATTATAAGACGAAGTTTGCCGAGCCGAGTTTTATATATATTAATAAACATAATTAAAAACTGTTATAATTTAGAAATAAAATCTTAAAATGACAAAATTGTTTTTCTATTTTCTTTCTCTTTCTCTTATCTTTTATAATACTTTTTTGTTTTAGTTTATCAAACCTTTAAGAAAGTAAAGGAAAAATATTATTTCTTTTTCCTATCCATACCCTCGCCCGACAAATAATTCCTTATTAGAAAAGGATGGGAAAGGGAAGAGAACTGCTAATTCAGTTCTCTTCCCCTTCCCATCCTTTTCCCTCACTCCTCAGACGTAACACAGAATACTTCTATTTCTCGCCTGTCTTCTGTGACGTCGTGGTATTTCGCCGGTCGAGCCGGCCCAGTCATGACATATATGTCGCTGTTGCGGGCTCCACCACTATGGAAATAATATAAATATTAACAATAAACACTTCAATAATAATAGACTATTAGCCCCTAATGAACAACTCGTTGCCAGTATAAAAACAGCTATAATTAGCAATTAAAACACTTGGATCAACGCACAAATTGTGAAGATGATGCTGCTATTCTTACAAATTATTTAACTTATTTTCTAACTGAAATAAGTGTTAAAATAAAGGAGAAACTCAAGATTTTACATTTTTAAGTAAATGATCATCATGAAAAAAATAAAGGCCACTTAATTCATAGTGTTTTTTTCATATGTATGTATATTAAAAAATAGGGAATTTGAGCAAGAGGAAAAAAGAAAGGCATTAGAGAAAAAAATTAAAATTTTAAAGTAATAAATAATAATTATTATTATAAATCTTGTTTTATTGTTCCACTGTTCGTTATTTACACCCACTTGTACCACAGCTATATACGCCCATGGCTATATAATAGCACTTCTTATTTTGTCATAGTCAAGAAGAATATTTATCTAAACTTAATAGCGCCAAATAGGAGTGTACAAGTGGGTCTTGAATATTCTCCCAATTCAAACTCGAGCATGATATTTGAATAATCGCGCCGGTTATAGTTTACAGTGGATTTCCGCAGTGGCGCTAGTGTGTTAATTTTTGTAACAGCGTGGTGACTGGGGTTAAAAACTCAAAGCAGATGTCGCGACTGTTGGGTCTTCCTTCTATTCGCCATTATTTTTTTGTTTTGTGACGATATTTTTTCATATTAATAACAGAAAATGTATTCCATGCGGAATGTACCTGAGCTAAAAGTTAAAAAAAAGAGATGACTATTCTAGTTCTCCCACAGTTTTCATCGCAAAGGATCTTTAAGAAATATATGAATTCCTGTATTTTTTCAATGAATAAATGCACAGCGTGTTATCATAAGAAAATAAGGAATAAAGTGTGTTAATATTTTGTATGAAATTTGACAGATAGTTGCGTACATCCTCCAATAGTAACGACATCTGAAATGAGCAAAAGGCAGTTTTCATCCCCATTTTTTGTATGAACTTATAATTCTAGGGATATTTATTTATTTAATTAATTAAATTTTAGATATTGGATAGTTTGTATCGATAATTCGGATCAAGAAAATATCGATACTTTTTCAACAAGCCAAAATTCTGCCTCGAGCACTGAGCACAGATCACTTATTTTATATGCTCTAAGCTCTTTGACAATTATACTTGAACTCAATCAACAGAGTATTACTATTATGTTATGTTCCTTTGGGTCGAAGTTAGTACTTCTTCGTAACCAATTAAAATGTGGAAGCAATAATACTGTGTAAATATTATTAAATGTAATGTTCATCACTATAATCACCAGGTGTATAAATATTTATAGGTCAATGTAAATGGAGTAATATAAACGTTACCCATTTTCAGACATGATAAGGCAATCATTAAAATTTAGGAAGACTATAATCATCGTATGTGTTTTGTCTTTGCGTAAGTACAGCCGCATTTATTTCTTTTATGCTTGTTGATTTTAATGAAAAGTTTTATCTACATTTACAAGTTAAAAAATACATTGCTGACTTGCGTATATTAATAAAATATACCCTTACTTAGGGTCAAGTATTATAATTCTTTATCTAAGACCCTTACTGATGTTTATTGATTTAAATTTAAATGTTTTTTGCAGTGCTCTTTATTTTCCTTAGTCTTAAAAAAGATAGATATAGTGATGAAAGTGAAGTGAAAAACCATCACCAAAGAATAGATGATGATTACCAGGGTGTAGGGTACAGAGTATTTGATGAAATACCAAAGAACCAAAGGGAATCATATGTCCTTGGTGAGAAGAAAATAAAAATGGAAACAAGTAATGTTGCTGATGAAAGCACAAAAAGAGAATTACAAGAAGCCAAAACACGAATTGAACAGTTAGAGAAGAAAATTGCAATTTTGGAAGGAAGAATACCACAAAAATATCCAGATGTTACATATTTAGGATATAAAGAAAGAAAACGGATTATGGTTAGTAATTAGTGATATATTGAGATAAAATCACAACTATTATCTATACATATTTAATAAAAATGTAAGTGATCGCTGTCTATACATGGAAGATATTTAAGAAAAACTATTATTGGGGGCCTTCATAAACGTAACAATATAAAACAAATAACAATGATTATTAGAATGGTTGTCTGTATGTCTGTGTGTTTTTGCATGCTAATCTCAGAAACGACTTAACTGATTTGGGTGCATCGTAAGAACTGTAGCCAGATCATATACAGTATGGACTACAGTCTCAGTTTTAATCATATGTGATTGCATAACTGTGCTATAGCCATAATGTGTCGACCCCACATATGCTGGAAAAGGGCAGTGAGATAAGGATGAGGTCACAGTAGTATTAAATAGGTAATATCATTTTGTTTAAGTAATATTGCAGAGTAGGTGAAACCATGGGGTTTAGCTTCTTCTAAAATAAATTGTGCCGTGTACTTGTAATATCTTCTTTAAAAGAATTACCAAATTCTATACAGGTGTAAATGACCAAATAACTATTTCTTGGTTTAAATTATAACCACAGAGACTTTTCTATACTTGTATAGACACCAAGATGCACAAAAGTGTATGTGTTTCAGTAAACATTGATTGTATTTAAATTATTTAGTTATAATATTAATTGTAGTAGTTTGTTTATAGAGGCACTTGTGAATAGGAAAGTATAATGTTACCTAGAAATACCATAAAATAATACTAGCGATAAGTACCAGTGTCCTATTATGTTCAACAACTTACATTTCCCAAGCATGGTTACTGTGAGTTAAATCTAAACCCCCTGTTGAGTAGCTTGATTTAATCTCAGTGTTTTACTACATGTGTATGAATACTACACACAGTCATGTAAATATAAGAAATCTTTAAGTAACAAATAAATTGATATCAAGGAAACATGATCTGGTATTTTCATAGATATAAAAAATTATTCTATTACCCGTTTTATGTATCATACGTTTTTGATACAAAAATATCTTAGGTTACAGGAGGAGCTGGATTTGTGGGCTCACATCTTGTTGATGTGCTGATGATACAAGGTCACGAAGTCATTGTCGTGGACAACTTTTTTACTGGACGTAAACGCAATGTGGAACATTGGTTTGGACACCGTAATTTTGAAATGATTCATCATGATATTGTGAATCCATTGTACGTCGAGGTAATCAATATTATTTAAATCTTATCTATTATATCCAATCATCTATGATACTCATGCTATAAAACAATAATTCAATTAATGAAATAGACCTTTTAAGTGGTATATTGATGTCATTGTTTATTGTATATCATGAAATGATTACATATAAAAAAGGTAATATAAACCTAATACTGGAGTTATTTTTGAACATTTTTTTTTTAAGAACACCTGTATAATTTTTGATCCATGCACATGCCAATATTACATCTTAAATTTAGTACTGGGGAATATATATCCTGAATTGAAACTCAATTGTTATATATGTTTATGTTAGAATATAAAAAAAATATTTTTCTTAAAATAAAATTTAATTACTAGTAGGGGGCTATTTTCTTTATATTATTTTGCGTGTGGGCCGGATAAGAATCTCTCCAATAAGCCTAGCTATCCGAAGAAATACAGCAACCCCGTAATATTACCGGAAGAGATCTCAAAACTCTAAAAAAAAAGATGTCATTATCTGGATAGAAGATATTAAAATGCCATAAGGGTTATGCCTCAGTAGGACGCCTGAGACTGAAACCGGGCGTCCAACGGGCGCCATGTACAGTAGCCGAGGGCATGGGTAGGGTCTTAGTCAGTCAGTTGTTTAGGTTAATATTAAGAAAACCGTGGTAACCGATTGGCTACTGAGTGAGTGAAGCAAGCTACGTTGTCCGCGTTCATATTATCCAAGTATGCATTCGCCACATGGGAAACCATAACATGGGCACGCCACACCGTGACCAAGTGAATAACCTACGTTTTATTATTAACTGTTTAGATATGTAGCCGGTGTCGTCGTCATGGCGCTTTAGTGAGCCATAGCTCCTAATGTAAAAGCTGGCACTGAAATGTTCGCAAATAGTAGTTACTACAACTGCATGTTCTAACGTATTTTGTGTGTGGATCAAGACGTGCCTGCTAGCCCAAATCTTCGAAAAACCCTGCACCCCTGAACTGAACCCTGTTGCTTGTGATCTTGGGATTCCATCAGATCATTACTTTTAACTCTGTGTGTGTCAATTGCCAATGTAAAATGTATAATATATGTATGGATTGATATTACAATGTTTATACTTATTACCGTTTATCACTGCCGGAACTATTACGGGATCGCTTCCGAAGATCACAGGCAATATCAAGGGGGTGCTGGGATTCTTTGAGAAGCTGTATTGGCTGGAGCGATCCATGTCCCACACGCAAAATACGCCTCCTACTGACTAACTAGAACTATTAGCTTAAACAATATTAATATTGTAATTTAATAAAACAATTTCACTTTCAATCAATAATGTATTGAATATTATTACTTTAAAAACATTACATAAAATATTATTAATGCTTTTGTCTTAAGTTTTTTCTCATGTTTTTAGGCAGATGAAATTTATCACTTAGCCAGTCCTGCGAGCCCACCTCATTACATGCAGAATCCGGTTAAGACAATCAAGACTAATACATTGGGTACTATTAATATGTTAGGTATGTAACTAACTCGTGACAAGCTCACATCTATTGATCATGTTGTGAAACAATTGAACAACTTTATTATTAAATGTATCCAACTCGACATTAGCCATTATAACTTCACTGCTGAAATTATAAAGAGCTTTCTTTAATGACATCTGAATACCAATGAGAAAGTTCATCTGATAATAACGGACAGCCTTTTTTTAGTAACTGTCGCGTGATATCAAATACACCTTCCTTAATAATTGCACTTTTAAATGCAAATTCACAAATCAGATTGGCAGTTCCTATAATATTTTGCTTATCCATTTTTTATTGTGAATTATTTTTAATTGGCGACAAAGAACTTGCCTTGCTCTTGTTTTTTTGAGACATCCTTGTTTGAAATCGACTATAGTTTTAATATGTTACGCAGGTCTGGCACGACGTGTTGGAGCTAAGATTTTAATTGCCAGTACATCAGAGGTGTATGGGGATCCTATGGTACATCCCCAACCAGAATCGTACTGGGGCCACGTTAACCCCATAGGTTAGTGTTCAATTATTTCATTTAAATTCTAATAGTGATGATGTTATCCTGCTTGATTTAACCTTGCCAATATCTTTGCCAAGCAAAGTCAAAATCGCGTTATAAACTATAGCATCGCTATAGGAGGTCCACACATCGAACGCGATGCGGTGGGGCGCAGCGACCGCGGTTGTCAAATTTTGTATGCCTGTTTATGGAGTACCATACAACGAATGCGGTGCGGTGCGGTTGAATGGTGTACTTTAGCGTTTTAGAGATTTTTTAGAGAAAGAAAGAAATGACAACAACAAGTTTTCGGCAGTGCGAACATGGTGTTAAGTTACAGTTAAAAAATGTCTTGACTATTTCAGGACCGCGCGCATGTTACGATGAAGGCAAAAGAGTTGCCGAGACATTGGCTTACTCGTATGCCAAACAAGAAAACGTGTCAGTGAGGGTTGCAAGAATCTTCAACACGTACGGACCGCGGATGCATGTGTCGGATGGACGCGTCGTGTCCAACTTCATCATGCAGGCATTGCAGAATCTAACCATTACCGTAAGTTTAAACCGAATCACATTTTAATAAACTACTACTTTTAGAAAATGATAAATAGTAGAATAGTAGTTTCTGAATGGTATATAGATTATATACATAAATACATGGAATGATAATTGTCTTAAAATTTTAACGTATAAAATTTCCGTGTCTCAATGTAGAACCGCAACGAACTCCGAAACTACTCGACCGATCTTATGAAATGATGTGTGTGTGTAATTTAGTCCAACTTGAGTGATAGCTTTTATCATGATTAATGACCTCAATATCTTTTATTGCAATTTGAATGTTATAATTATTTGTTGTTGTTCCACAAGTTTTCAATAGATGGCGATGTAAGCTAGTTTTTAAGATCTTTTGTAACACTGCTACACTCATACAGTGCTAGAGCAACTAACTGATAATTAGTGCTACTGTTATTTTCTAAATATGTGTAATATAGTAGACAATGTTTGTTCTTCAGGTGTATGGTAATGGCAAACAGACCCGTTCCTTCTGTTACGTGTCAGATCTAGTCGATGGTCTCTTGTCTTTGATGGAGTCAAGTTATTCCCTGCCTGTGAACATTGGCAATCCAGTGGAGCACACAATAGAAGGTATCACCACTTATTATATTCGACTTTGACTCAAGTAGCCTTAAAAGTATGTTTTTATAGCACCGCGTCGCCTAAAGTTAAGTGTAGATGCACTACTTAGGGTCCTTCAACCCTAAGTCTTGGTCGTCATATAGTGAGCTTGTCTATATCCTTGAGATCTAGTTGACCTTATTGCATATAATTTCTGCCTGAAATAGTAAATGCTTGTAAATTGTACTTCGCACCGGCTCAGGACGTGTTCCGGGGAGACACGGGAGGCGAGTGATTTCAGCTGTCGACCGCAGCAATCCCCTTCCCCGCAGACTCTTCCCTGCCGATATAGCGATAATTTAGACATACCCGTTACTATCAAATATCAAATATAAACCTATTATTATACAACCATTTATAATACTTTAGTACTACAAACAATGCTCTTGAAAATCTGTCCGAGTCCTCTATACAACGATGCCCATCTTAATTCTATCCTGTGTGCTGACACCATATTCTTAGATATGGAACTGGAAATATAAATGGAACTTTCTGAAGTAACGTATATTGTAATTTTTTACAGAATTTGCAGTTATCATAAAGAATCTAGTCCCCGGATGCCGCAGCACAGTAGCGACGGGCGCCGCCGTGGAGGACGACCCGCAGCGACGCCGGCCCGATATTACGTTGGCTGAGAAACACTTGCATTGGTCACCTAAGGTACTGACAAAATTCTGTACAACAATTTCATCAGTTTGAATTCAAAAACGTATGTTTCAGTTGTTCATTTGTATTTATTTAAAAAAAAAGAAAAATAAAAGTATATATGGGCGTACTGTCTCAAGCGACATTCTTCTGTTAGATTGTAACACGGTCCTCGTAAAGTGGCAATGCCATTGCACTCCTCCATGTTTTTAATTTAGGAGATGTGTATGTTAAAAAAACTGACAAATTATAAATTTGCGTTTCAGGTATCTTTACAGGACGGACTTCAGAGAACAATAGACTATTTTAAAGAGGAATTATCGCGTACAACATTTCACAACAATCAAACATACATAGATTTTAAAGTCAAAACATCTCATTAAAGTATGTTTCGCTAGAATCCTCTACTAATGTGATATTAGGAATATGTACCATTGAAAATACACTTAGCACGATAAATCTGTACAGTATCATGGAGTATTCAAACCTATGAGAAAAATTATTATTCCTCTTATTGTTTACTAGACATTCTGTAAAGAACATTTGCTACTATTGCCATATTGGGACATTGATAACTCCTTATCTTAAAGTATCCATACTTTAGCAGGCTTATTTGAGATTTCAATATTGAAAATTTCTTATAATTAAATGACAAATGAAACATAGAACATAGTTTAAGATATTTTTTATTGATTGTGTAAAGACTACAAATATTATAAATCACTGTGTGTATTATAGACTGCTTTTGGATCATGATTTTTTTAAATATATATTACTTTATTAATAAATTTGGTTCAGCTGTGAGCTGATAAACATAGTTGTTTAAGCTTGCAAATTTATTTCAGATTGATTCAATGTTAAAATATAATTTAAAGAATTCTATTGTTGTGTTCATTATTACGTGAAAATAAAATATAAAAATTATTAAGTCTCTCATTACAATAAATTACAACTTAAATAAGACTAGGGGAAATAAGTCAATTTACTAAAATATTTTTAAAAAATAAATATTAATTTCTACTACAACACATACTGGGCAGTACATTCCAATTGTATAAATATGTTTTTCTTTGAAGACTTTCAGTTTCGCAAAGTTTTTGTCCACGGGACTGCACCAGTGTTTTGTACATTTGGAACATATCACTCAGTGTCTGCTTGTGCCTTACAAGCATATTTTCATCGCAGCCACGTGATCTCCACTCAGTATCAAATCTAACATCATGAACTCTGTTTATTGCATTCAGTGAAGAAGTCCAAACACCCATAGACACATCTTCTGCATTATAGTAACTGAAAATATAATACATTTTTAAAATATCGTACTACATAAAATGTACCCCGTTGCTCACATAACAGCAGCGACAAAGCGAAATTAAATTCTAAGTAGCAAGTTTTTTAGTTTTTCATGCATTAGCTGTTCCTGTCATGTGGCTTCACCAAATTGATCAGCCCCCAATACTTGGTAGCCCAACCTGTCTATGCAGTCTAGCCCTATTTGGTTGAGGGGAGAGCTCATTGGTTTGTTATACACAATACGAAGTAACCAGTATCCCAGAATTATTTTATTCTTTGTATTACATTTTATAAAGTAAAATAATAATTATAAACATATTATTTTACATACAACCAACCTATCATACATACCTTAGGAAATCCATATTTTGGGCTATGTAGTCCACAATGCTGCGAGATATAACATAACCACCTCCAAGTGCGTAAGGCAAGTAATTATCACACAGAAACCAACCCTTCTCCTGCCACTTGCCATTGAGGTACACCTTAGCATGACCATTAAAATAACCCCAATACAATCCTTTGTATGTAGACAGGCGTTCCTAAAAGATTTATTTATCTCAGGGTTACTGACAGAATTTGGTGACTACCCAATTTGATTATACATAAAATATTTTCTATTAAGTATGCAGTAATAGGCAACCACTCTACCAAAAAATTATAAATAATAGTGTTTTTGCAGCCGGATGGGGTAGTCCAGTATTGACCCACACTGTATTCAACTGCACAGGAAACTGTAAATCCCATCCAGCTAATCAATGTTAAAATATTAATAAATTTATGGAGATTATTTATGCTACTACTCGCTTTATGTTTTATCATTACTAACAAAGATGAGTGTAAACTGTCTGAAAATTTTGTGCAAACTACAGTAAATTGAAAATTGGATGTTTACCTAATTTACTGAATTCCTTAATAAAATAAAAGTGAAAACATCATTTCGTAAAAGAATACCATCAAATTAATACTGTAAAAGGAGTGCATACTTTTTCTGCAAAATCCAACAAACATTCTAAAGTTAAATAAGTTTAGTGAATTAAGGACAAATTTATTCTAAAAGACCTTTAGATATGTTATGTGTTCATCTTGACTCTAAATAAGATATTAAATATTTAAGGGCAAACTGAAAAACATAATTCAGTTTCCTGGGTTTTGTACAAGTAGAAATTATTAACAATTTTTCATGTCACGGACAATATCAAACATGATCCCTTTCTTTATGTTTGAAATTGTTGTTCTGTTGCAATTTCTACCGCCGTTGCAGATATTTTATATAAACATTGTTAGAGTTGCAAAAGATAGTTGAATAACAATAAACAAATTATTGGCCAGTCTACCTCCAATTCTTGAGAATAATGTCCAAGTTCTGGATAACATAGACCAATGACATTTTATTATACATTAAAATATTGTTAGACTAAACTGAAACAAGCACTTCAGTAATGTGACATGCCATACATGATAATACAACAGCAAAGCATGCTTTTTTATATAGAAATAAAGAACTAAAGACAAAAGACTCCCAATATTAGGTTAAAAATAATCCTTTTTACATCTGACATCTCAATTATTACAAAGGATTAGTCATTTTAACATCACAAGACAACCCTTGGGAGCAGAGTAGAAAGAAAAATATTGCCAAGTGTGAAGGGTGCATTAACACTGGTAAGCTATGTGTGTTGCGAGCAAATATAATTTCAACTAGTTCATAGAAAGAAAGGATAATAATACAATTCCATCAATTAAAAAAGTTACTAACCTTGAATGTAACAAATTTATCTAGTTGAGGTGCATTCATGCTTGGGGCAAAAGCATCAAGATCTTTTACTATTAAATCAATTCTAACAAAAGAATCATCATCACATTTTATTACATATTTCATTTCCTTAAAATGTTTACTTAACCAATTCAATGCATTCAATAGTTTTAGTGACAAATTTTTGTAACTATCCTCAACATTGTCAAGGATTAACATGTCTTTATTACGCTTTTGTTCATTTTCCAATTTTTCTGCCATCATTCCACTTAAACCTAAGGTTCCCACAACAAAGTATAATTTAACAACTTTTTTTTGTTTTGAAATCCTAGTGTGGTTCCATTTGTATATTATTTCCCCATTTTCTATGAATACATTATTAACAAAATTTCCCCATGTTGCTCTTATGGCATCACGTTTGGGCTCGTTGTTTGGACTACTAATTATAATTACAATATATTCTGCTTTTGATAAAGATTCGTCTCGATTGTCTAATTCGTTATTTCTTGATGTTTTAGTAGCACATTCAATGTGAGTAAAATTTATTGCAAGACAACATCCCAAATAAAAGAAAAATACACTAGCTAGCACCATAGCCCTATATTTTAGGAGATAAACTCTTAACATTATTAACCATTACCATACTATTTGTTATGTAAATCTCATTCCAATGAACTGCAATAAATAACTCTTAGCTATCAATGATCTATTGTACAACAAAACAATGATTTTGTTAAAAAAATATAGTGTAATAAACATAAGCAGTTCCGTTTCGCATTGTTTAAAATTTAAATTCCTATAATTGTGAATTGTCAAACTGTCAAAAAGCATATAAAATACTGTTCTATTATATTATTTATAATATATACTAGAAATTGATATATCATATACCTCTAGTAAATAATATAATCTATGGTATGGTTGTATTGTGTATGGTATGGTAACAAAGAGAAGGTAATAAGTACGTTAATAAAACAGTTAGCTTCGAACAAAACAGTTAAGTGACTTTGGAATAAAATCTCAACCAATAAGTAAATATTTATCGTCGTATTTTCTGATATACAAGGAAAAACGATGCAACCAACCTAACGGGCTAAATAGTAAACGCCAGCGAATTGACAGCGCCCTACTGCCATTCTTTGAAGGCCTGGCTACGTTTGCAAGGCGATGCGAACGTCACCTATCGACTGACGCAAGTGCTCTCCGGGCATGGCTTTTTCGGTGAGTATCCGAATCAGATTGGACGCGAAACGACGGCGCAATGTCACTACTGTATCGAAGAATGGGATTCCGCACAGTACACGTTGTCGAGTGCCTTGCAATGAAGTGTGAGCGGTGGATCTTGGCCTAGAGGATCGGGCACAACCTGACCCTGCCAGCGGTACTACTAGCGGCTGCTCTGGGAGAGGAATCAAAATGGGCGGCGCTGATCTCCTGTGAGGCGTCATGGTTGAGAAAGAGGTAGGGGAGCGCGCGAAATCTCAGTGCAGGGACCATCAATGCATTCCACTGGAGATCCCGGAGCCCCTAAAAACGCACTCGAGGATGACCACCGAGGGGGTTTAAGTGATTTAAACCTCACATAACCCTGTGTTTCCCACAGAAGCATCTTGGTTTAGATTTCCTCCCCAAAAAAAAGGGTTGTTATCGAGGCTCCAATAATTTTTTTCTTAAATGTGGCCAAATGTAAATGAAATGATAAAAGTATTTTCCGTTAAAAGTATACGGTAACGAGCTGAGCACCGCGTTTTCACCCGCCGCACAATTTAATTTAACCGACAAATGTCCAGCCTAAGTTGAACCCTATTAATAACATTATCACATTCAAAGTATTCGATTCGGTTGATATTTCAGAGATTTTATTAAAATCGTAAATACATATTTATTGGTAATAAAATAATTACAGGTCATGGTTACGAAGACATTCTAAATTTAAATTTATTTCATTCTTCTTCAAATATATTTTACGAGATATATCAAAGATATGTGTAATATGTATTAAAAAGGAATAAAAAACAACAATATTTGACACATTTAAGCTATATTAATATCAAATCTCAATATTTCTTTTTGTGGTGGTAAGTGGTATTTGGTATATTCTCTTTGATCAGTAGTGGCCAGTATTGACCGAAAGAGTAAGCGTAATGATGGACGGCGATGGCACGATCCGCCACTAAACGCACTACAAAGACCGTTGTCATTCCATAGAATAACGTCAAATGTCATAGCTGGACTACCGTTTAGTAACTGGTAAAGTGATTTGTTATTGTTTTTATTCGCTCGTGAGAGCAGGCAAGAGAACTATGCCATACAGCCTTAAAAATTCTTTGGAATGTGAACACTCACAGGACAGCGACAGCGATAGCTCCAAAATATTGTGTATTCGGTTACATGCAAAACACATTTTATATTCTGTTCTTTTTCTGAATTAAAGTACAGATACAAATTCACACTTTATTTTGCTTTCTTTCATAAAATTGATCATTTACAACTGTCTTTAACTTTAAATGCATGTAAAATTGGAAATCATTATTGCATCAATAATGTATTATTGCATGAATGATGAATGTTATTATCTGTGTACGTGATTAACTTTTAGTTAGTAAAGAATACAAGATGATCAAATAGTGCGACTATTTGTCGCTAAATCTTGAAACTTAAAACACGAGAAATAAATTATTTTCACGCACAAATACGTAATTTTAAACCAAAAACCAACGAGTATAAAAGAGTACAACTCACCATAAATTAGAAACAGCTGTACTTGTCAAGTTGACGTTAGTATAGTATAGTATTTCACTTCCCCACTTCCACTTCCCCTTTACTTCTAATCTTCTGTCTCTTCCCTCCTCAGCGCAGAGAGCGAGCTTAGTCTTCAATATTGTTGAATGTCGGTTGGTCACTTCGAAATCGGATTAAAAGTGTTGTTTTCCATTGCAAATTTTTACGTTTTAGTTAATTTTAAAACATTCAATCTGCGTAATTCAGTTAAATATATATTATTGTTTGAAGGTTAATTTGCTTTTATGAAGAATATTTTGTAGCTACACTATTTAAATTTTAAATGTCGGTACTTGTAACCTAAAGCTCAGGAACATATTTCAAGTTTTTGCTGTTTTATGGTTGTCGGTGAATTATCACTGAGTCGCGCCATGCAAAATTTGACTATTAAATTCTGAAGATCAGTCACTGTGTCCGTAGTGGATAATTAATTGTGAGTATTTTTTTTTTAAACATCCGATGTTGCTTCTTAGATAGGAAAAAATGCTTGTGAGATTAAGGCGTTAGATTTTTTTCTGAACCAGACGAACTGAAGCATCTTCACTTTTTTTTGGCAAATGGCCAATAAAGATTGGTGAAGGTTTTTAGGTTATTCACATATAAAGAAAAAATGCCATTAAAGTATGAAGACACTAGTTTTATTTTTACACCTTTCTACTTATCATGTTATCTGTAATATAATTAATTTTATTTCAGGTCTTAACATGGAGTCCTTAAAGAGAAAAGGGAAGCCTCCAAATCCAAGGGCCAAAGCTAACATTTTCTCAGCTTTAACCTTTGCGTAAGTTCATGTAACATGTCTTATTCATTATTCAGTATTTTAACTTATTTATAAAATTTCAGTACTATTACTTGGTAATATAAATCAGTCAAATATTTTAATTAGTAAATAAAATTATAAAAATAATGACTGAATTTTATTTTAGATGGACATTACCAATTTTCTGGGGTGGCCTTAAGAAAGAAATGGAAGAGCGGGACTTGTATGAACCATTGGAAGAGCATGCATCAAGTAAGTAGTGTCTTTGTATATTGGTATTATCAATTATTATGCCACATAATTAAAACCTAAAAATTAATTCATGTTAAAGACTTTTTTTTTTCAATAAAACTTCGAAACAAGTACACACTAATAGGGAATGGAGTGTTTTGATAGAGGTACTGTGGACTAGTATTCACATTGTAATAAATATACTAACATCTAAAATAAAAAAAATACATCACACAGAGGGGTAGGTGGAGTGAACATGTTACAAAAAGGAAATGTTTCACATTTCATCCCAGAAATCACTAAGGTAGTTATTGTATAAGTGCCTTAATAATTAAAATTGGTTAAGGTTACATCTGCCACTGAGCAGTGCTAGGCATAATGCATCTACCCCTGTTTAGTACTGGGCATCTGACTTACCTTCTGATTTGAAATTGTCATCCATCCATCAGCCACAGAATTTCAAGTGACTTGAAAAAATATATTTACAAATTGTTGTGATCCATTGGATAAGCTATAGAAAGGAAAGGAAAGTTTATTTGCATACAGGAATTATTACACAAAGGATTACCAGCAGAAATAACATTATATGAAGCCATTTTATATATTTTTTTATAACTAATAAACTAACACTTGACCACGACCTGATGTAAGATAGTGATGTGGTTGATAGATGGTATGCGCTAGTTTAGGAAGAGCTTATTTACTCTACTCTTAAGGTACCCGTGTTAAAATTCTATTATTATTATATAGTATTAACAATCAACCAAACAAGTTGTGGAGACTACTACACTGATTTTTAACATCTCTGTTTCACCTTAATAAGTTAAATAAATGGGTATTTTCAATTTTAATATAAGAAAAGATAATTATTTATTGGTATATCTAAGTTTAGTGCACTGAGCTCTTATCACAAGCTAGACAACACTTTTGAAGTATGAATTTAACAAATAGATAAAACAATTTAAACAGAGTTCAAAGACACCTTTACGCTTATCTGAGCTCTTCCATTCCAATATAACATTGTTTTTAAAAAGGTCATGGTTGTTAGAACAAGTATCTTTATTAGGTAGGATTCAGTGATTACTGGCAATAGTTTGCACCTCAAGCCTGGATCCCACCCCACATGTTTCCATACTAAACATGGACTATGTGTATGTATACTTGGACTGTGTATACTTGAACCTCTGCATATTTGCACTGTTTGCAGCATGCTATCGCTTAATGAGTTAATCTATTCGTCCAACCAACTCACTCCGCCTAGTATCCTATCGGTCTAGATATGTATGACCCGACTGTGGGAATAGGTACCAGACTGAGGGAATAGGTACCAGACTGTGGGAATAGGTACCAGACTTTAGTTTAGTGGGTACCTTTGGGGGCTACTGTGCGCACCATAATATACGTCTGGCTGCCATTTAGTCGACCGGCAGTGTCAAATTATGCTGATTTTAAACAAAGTGTGGACTAATCATTATGCTAATACGCGTGTTAGGGGTAACAAACGTGCTATTTAGTATATAAAATTTTGTAAAGCGCCATATGGCTATCGGCAGGTGCATCCCTATTTGTTCCCTTATTTTTGTCCGTTTATTTTATCGTCTTTTGTTTTGCTGAATTCGAAACTTCGCTAATTCATTTCTCTAACACGAGAATTGAACATTTCTGAGTTTAAATGAGTTTCTGGTATTTTCGGGCTACGATTTTCTACTATTTGATTGATACAAACAATCTCGCGTTTGTTTGCAACATTGGAATAGAACATGACACAAATTTGCAACATTGGAATAGAACATGTACACACTATACGATGTTTGACGCAGTTGAGATGGTGGTAAATCAGCGCACTTTATTGAGTCGTTGTCGTACTATGCAGTAAAAGTTAAGCGGATCTATGCGGAACTATGGGAGCAACAATATTTTTACTACTAAACTATGGGCTAATGCTCACTTGTCCAATTGATGAACGAAACCAGTCGCTTCTGATTAGTATATTGTAGTCCAACTCATTGAACACTGTAACCTCCGGTTATCTGCTTTACTAATTTTGGGCGGTTTCGAATTATGAATTCTTCCGAATATAAAGTTCTGCCACAGATCCCCTATAGTCAGGAATTTTATGAAAGGGCTTGTTATCCAACAAATTATACCACCAAAGTTTCAATATAAAATATAAATTAAATCATCATGTCGGATCCAGAGGGCCCGCGATAAATCAGGAGTCGGATTACCGGGGATCCACTAAATGGTGTTAATTGGAGATTTTCGTGTCTTGAAAATCATTTTAGTATTAGCAGATATAATATGTATGTGATATTTGCTTGACCGCCGACCGTGTGGTAAATCAGCGTCAGTAACGATTTATAATTTCATTGGTCAACACTAGCCATCAAATTCAACTTCCTTTTGCCTGTTATAGTAAATGTTGCTGGAAAATCTATCTAACATTAAAAAATATGTATGCGTTTTGATAAAGTTACTCGTAGGCCGGACATGAGAAAAGATCAATGAAAAAGAGTACAAGGCAAAAGTGAAAAGTGAAACCTAAACACTTATATCACACACTACTTACATAATATGTTGATCAGATTATATACTAATGAAAGGCGGTAGTAAGAGTATCCGTAATTAACGAACATGTATCCGTAGAATGAATGAAAAACGCGAGAGGTGTGCAAGGTCTGGACAGATGGAAATCCATCATCTCTGCCTATCCCTCTGGGTTACCGGCGTGAGTGCTTACTTATTTATTTTTATAAACTTTGACAGGTCCATTGGGTGACAAGTTTGCTCGTCTATGGGAGGAGGAGGTGGCGCGCGCTGGGGCCAAGCGCACGCCGAGTCTGCTACGAGTCATATTAAAAGCGTACGCTGCGCGTTGTATGCTTTATGGATTCGTTCTATTGTTTATGGAATGCGGAATACGGTGAGTACCTTTTTGAGATTTTTTTTTTAACAAATAGAAAACATCCCACCTATTCTTCCTTTTGTCAACCTCGGTGTTTATTTTAGATTGCGTTGTGTTCTTCTTTGGCTACTAACTTGTACATTTTTTTATATCATGTTGTCTACTTAAATTTAAAAAAATAGTTATGCATATTAAAATTACTCACTGTAATTTATCTATACATATAATAAAAATGTGACTGTCTGTACATGGAAAATATTTGCCAAAAACTTTTACTGGGAGCCTTCATAAACGCAATAAAACCCAAAACAATGATTATTTGACTTTTTGTCTGTTTGTCTGTGCATTTGTTACCGCTTATCTCAGAAACGGCTTAATCGATTTGGGTGCGGTTTTCACTGATCTATTGTGGTAAGCTTCACTTAACATTTAGTGTTTGTTTTATCTCAGTCGGTTTATAAATAAGAAAGTTATATCAATTTTACTGTGCTACGGCCATATTGTGTTGACCCCACAGACGCAGGAAAAGGGCAGGGCGGTGATTATTAAATAGGTAATATCATTTGGTTTAAGTAAAATTGCAGGACGGATAAAACCGCGGGGTATAGCTAGTCTCGAATAAACATTGTTATAATATGAAAGAGTTGGCGTATTAAAATATACATTTGTCTTTTAATAAACTTTAAACTATGCCATCCTGCAAAACTACTTATTTGGTACAAGTATAAATGAGAATTTGTGTTTTTTTTTAGCAGTGGTCAAATGAAATACACTTTAAACGCTAGTTTTTTGTACTTTACAGTAAAAAATGCATAATAATGTCTAGATGCAATTTGTCAGGGTCGTATTAACTTTACGTGTATATATGTTTTATTTTTTAATTTTTTAGTGAATTGAGCCATGCTATCAAACTAACTATATACTATATATACTATGCTATAATAAAACAGATTGGCATTTGATGTGGATGCTTTAACACGCTAACACGCAGGATAAGCACGTATCTTATCTCTATGTTATCTATTTAACTCACATAAATGTAAGAAGCGATTATTACAAGAGGCAATGCACATTAAATACTTGAAAGTCACGTTTTAAGGAAGCGCTTAGGTATCAACTTGAGATAAAATCACTCTAATATTTGTATCTATGCTATGTATTAGATATGTCAATAATTATCACATATATTTATACCTTTTACCAAATGGAAGCCTAATTAATGTAAACACAGGGTAGATACACCACATCTTCCACCTCCACCAATTCTAAAATTTGTAAATTCCAAAATATTTTCGGTAAGCAATTTTTTCTCGAATTAACTTAATGATATAAGTTAATTATGTATTAAACTATCCATGTTATACAATTTCACTAATCATTTTCACAATTTCTACCAAACAACATTTCCGATGAAAATTTAAAAAGTGTAATGGCCGCCATGTACGGAAAGTGACGTTTGTTTGTTTATAAAATCTAGGTATTCATTTGGAACAGTGCAGAGTCTAGAGAAGACCGGAGGATCTATTTATTTTTTAGAATAAATAGCTGCAATTTTATTCGTGCTCTGGATAAATATAAAATATTTTAAAAAAAATCTAGTGTAAATAAAATATATTAAACAATTATAAAAGTAGGAAATTTCCATAGCAAGCATAGAAGGGTTAATTTAAAAACTATTTAATTTCTATAAAATTAAATAGAAATTAAATAGTTTTAAAATGCAATTTTACAATGGATGTTTTTAAAACTGAGGTAAAAATAATTATTTCACAAGCTTTTATTTGTATAGCTATAAACTTTGTTATAAGCGGTAAGATGTCATTATTTTATTTTCTTATGTGTCGCTAAAGATCGCTCGCTAAAGTATCGGTACATCGACTCATTAGCTTAAATGCGTCATAACAAGTTTTTAGTGCACCCTTTTGGCGTGAACGACCGCTTCTTATTAAGATAAAAAAGGTGAAAACGTAATAATGTCATGCGTTACAGGTTAATATTATTAGTGAATTATTATTGGTTAATATGAGAGCTCTGTATCATCAAATCCACGTTTGGCGACCGTATTGCTCTGCTAGAGTGGTTACAGCTTAAATAACTCTAGTATGCTGAATTCCTACCTATTCGAAACTATAAACCCCTCGTGTAAAATTACCTCTATGTACTTTATATTATATACTACTTTACAGTATATACCAGAAATGATGTTGGGATTCGGTTAAACATTACAGTTGCTGTATGAGAAAATATTTTAAGAGGTTTACTACCTCCTCTTTATTAAAAATCAAATATTAACTATTTATATTGAATCGAACTGCTACAAACTTTGATGTAGCTTGGTAACATACTAATTATAGGACTGTATAACCATTATTCGTAACTGACAAGTACTCACGTTGAACAATGAATGAACACATAAAAGTATGTAAGTAGAATGCAAAATGAAGATCCGTAAGATCCTTTGGGGTCAAGCGCAGGAGTGTTGAGACAATCAAATGTAAATACAATTAACGTTATATGAAACCAAGTTTTCACTTGAACATTTTGCATCGATGTACTTTGTGACTCCTTTTTTGAAGTCGGTTAAAATACAGTATACGTTTAGGGTTGTCTATACAGTCATAAATTACATAACGGAAATTTACATTCGTTTATGTTTACCCGTGCGTGGATTTAGGCTTGACCGTGAAATGTTCACACCACTTATACCTTATATAAGTACTTTTTTATTGTTCAAACACAAAAAAACCTTTGGTTTTTTGTATATTTTAAAAAAAATTTTTTTAGATGTTTTTCATATATATTTGTTAGTTGTATGTTGATATTTTACATCCATATGTCTTAGTATCAGCGTATCCATGTTTGTTTTGTAAGTTGTTTGAATCCTTCCAAGATTAATACCAACGTAGTTTTCGTAGTATGTACGAGCTCCAAAATGGTAGACGGAGCACTTAAGGTTTTTTTTGTTATGGCGTAATATTGCATAATTGTGTCATTCAGATTGCAATGATCGTTGGTACGTTAATTATACGCCCGCTTCGTGTTTCACAATTGAATGAAAAACTGATAGCAATGTTCAATAATATAAAAACTGTCAGGTAGTAAACCCTACTGAGTTGGATAAAGGAGTCGTTATGCTTTATTTTGCATCAAGAATCGACTAGATATAAAATTTGTTATTTTTATTCAAACACATATCACATAAATCTTGAGCTGGGAATTGAACCTAGTAGCCGCCGCAGTATAGCTAGATACTCTGATCGCTAAGCTCCTGGATCATCAGATAGCTTCAACCATTAAATAGGAAAAATGCTGATTGTGGAATGAAGCGTCACGTAAATGATTCAGTGGGATCCGTGTCCGCGCACCGCGGCTCGATAGGTACAAAGTGCGGGACGACGTACCTACCATTGCTTGCTAGCGCGGGTATGTCAAAGTCATTAGCAAATAGAAATAACGTGATGATTTGTGACATGTCCTTCAGCAGTTTTAGTTTAATAGCCTAGTGTTAATGGTACACTCTTGAAAAGATAAATTCGTATTTACCACATTTTTTTATTTTAACTCGTACAAAATATTTCTAAGTAAGGTATATATTAGAGATTTTTTAAGTTTTACACAAGATTTTTAGTTTTAGTGGTACCAAAAGAAAAACAAATGTGAGTAGATGATTGATGATTAGTTGTGAGCATCCTAGGGGAACTTGTTTAAATTTCAGGACTGCCGTCCATTCGTCTGGAGTGTTCTATTAGTAGTAGCAGTAGTAGCAAAACATCACGGGAAGCGGTGGTTGTGGTGCTAGTCATCTAAAGTAGATAAAATCGATTATAAAAAAGAAGAATCTGGACTGACTCACTGAAATAAGAACCGCACAAACCAAACTACTGGGCTTAGAGACTTGAAATTTTGCACAGAGATTTTTGTAAATTCATCCCCTAAAGGTAGGGATCAAAGTTTGTATGGAGAAGGAGAAACTACCCGTGCGAAGCTGGCTCGATAGTCCGTTTAAAAAACGTAAGACATTTTATTAAACACTCATAACAAACTATCTAAAGACGACGACTGTTCTCTATGTTCAGTCTGATATTAATTATTAGCCAAGCAAATAAATATATATACGAAATATAATATATAAATGAGAGAAACATGAATCCTTCCAAAATGTTTGGAATTTCTCGTTTTAGACGAATCTTCCGAAAAGGTAAAAAGCAATAAATGTTTCTAAAAATGCGAATTGTGTAAAAATTTTGAATCCATCAGCGATATATCTAATTTCGTTTACATACTGAAGTGAAATTTTATTTTTTATGTATGTAGGCCGTGAACGCATTAGTATGAGTAATTATTATAATTAAATATTATATTGCGAATTGTTACGCATTGTTTACATTCCACTGCCCCAATGAGTCCCGGTCACCGGATGAATGCACTAAGCCGATGTTTTTATATCATTATCATGTTTTGTTTAAAGTTATTCGGTAATTATAATGTATTAATAGGGTCTTTGACTACAATTATTTTATAAGAGCCAAGGACAATACTGTCTTAATAATACGAATCATGGCCTTTTTCTATTTAAGTTATATCTTTGTGTTATTACCGCCTACAATCAACTGTGTATAGATTTGAATGTTAATTTTAATATAAATATAGTGCCATGCGTATTGGCATATAGTCGCATTTTCAACGTTCTTATTTCATATGCATATACTATGCGTGAGTAGCATAGAAGGGATTTTATATTTGTGCCACGGCAAATCACGAGCCTTTTTCTTAAAACAATGTTCCTTCTTTACTTGTACCTCTCTTATCACAACCCTCTAATCGTGCGTAATATTTGTGTTATAAAGAAATAGATGGAAGTAGGATTTATATGCACTATCACATACGTAACGTATACTTAATTGTTAATCACAATTTCATTGTGTAATCCCTGCTATTAATTTAAACGAATAGTGTCTTTTTAGTATTTTAATGCCCTAAAATTTTTCAATAGAATATCAACATGATATAAACTTGTAATTAAATGTAATTTTTTTAGAGATTTAGCTTTGACTTTAGTGCAAAGGAACTGTACAAATACGTCATACCAGAAATTCCTGGAATATTGATGTTAATTGTCAGTGTCACTGAGCGTCATCATTCTAACACTGCACGGAGCTATTTTTATCGTATTCTGCCACAAATGTGTCAATTTCCTGCCGTTTAGAACACTTTGTTCACACACGTTTTACCGTTTCATACGTTAATTTTATGCAATTGAGCACGAATATGTATACGTTTGTATTTAATATATTTTTTCACTGTGATAGGTTGGAATAGGGCTGTCAATTTAGTAGCGTGTTTTTTGTTAAAAAAACAGTTTTAATAGTTTTTTTTGTTCCAAAAATAAGGAGGACATGCATGTATCGGCAAATAACCAGATCCAAACCAAACCAATTTGTTTTTAATATCCCAATATATTTCCTCGATTGCGAACAAAACGGTAAACAGATATTCTAACATCTAATGCTACTGTATTATTTAGGTCAATATTTAGGTAAATTATATAAGACATATGTTTACCGTTACGGTCTAATTCTATTTCGCAGAATAACTACAATTGGTTGCATTACGAAATCTTTTCATATAAAGCAAAATACAATGTATGACTACGATTAAGTATTCTACCAGTGTAAAAATATACAATACAATGTAATTACTTAGTCTGGCCATAAATACATTTACAATTAAAAATAAACAAAATATTTTATTTGAATTAGGAATCTGTCATGTTTATTTGATTGTTCATTGAGTTTTCTCATTTTGGCGCCAATACATTGTACAATATTTTGCGATATTAAAATAGAGTGGGGTGATAAAGAGAACCGAAGCGCTGTGATTGCATTACACAATGTAGGTATGGAGCCAATTGGAATTTTTAAAACTCTCCATACGCTTGGTATTAGTAAAATGTTTACGTACCGGGCTATTAATAGATACAATGA
>JWHW01003463.1:239203-250039 GCA_000931545.1 Papilio glaucus
TTGCGAATAGCAAGATTTTAACAGACTTCAAAAACGTTCTCAATTCGTCTGTATGTTTTTAATAGATCGTTTGCACGGAAACTGAGAGTTATAATAATAAATGTAGCATCAATTTAGAACCCCATTGAGAGCGTAAATTGTGAAAACGATGAATGCGAAACCAAAATCCAACAAAACGTCTCGTCGAATATTCACCCACTGATGTAGGCTTCCCCCATTGATCCTCACAAAAGTCAGTCCCCTGCTGCCCTCATCCAGTAGACAGACTCTTGCAATTTTGACCCGATGGTCTATCATAATATTATCTCCTATTCGCTTTTACTAAGTGAGTTACTACACATTTTTCGTGACATTTTAGGTTTAACATAAAAGTTGTCAACTTCGACGAATATTATCCGTTTTTTTACAAGGTTAGCACGTGATAGACGAATTTACATATAATTTAATAAAAAAATGCCCTCGCTATTTTTGATTCGACCTCGTGACGTGCGCAAATGCTAAATTTCTCAAATCAATCATCAATCAAAATTTCCGTTACCCTACGTTATTCCCGGGTTCAGAAAACACCTTTGCTTTTCAAGGAATATCGTAAAAAGCGACTTACGTTTCCTTCTCCTTTTTTTATTAAGGTCTGCGGTCACCAATAGGCTCCAAGCATGAGCACATTGACTTACGTAATGATTTCTTATATTTACGCCACTACTACACATTGGAATAAAACTCATTTTACGGATTTTATCTTGCAAAGTTGCTAGCGTAGTAGTATGTAATACTTTGACAATAGGACGGCTGACACCTCAGCCCCCTCCTCCCGTGACCACGAGCGCTGAGGTGATATAATCCGTTAAATTAAATTTATTCCACCTTACCTTTAATCTTTCGTTGGAATCGTTTTTTTTAATAATTAGTACATTTTTATTTATGGTAGAATGTGGCAAACGAGCAAGCGGGTCACCTGATGTTAAGTGACCGCTAGTAGACATCCGCAACAAGCAAATGAGTTGCAGATGTGTTGCCTACCTTTAATGGACAGAGGTGTGGATAGACAGGAAAAGGATGTTGTTCATTTCCAATCCATCCCCTCCTCGTCCAATCCCCCCTCCCCCTTCCGATTCTTATGAAAGATGGGAAAG
Organism: Papilio glaucus; assembly: GCA_000931545.1. Classification (NCBI taxonomy): domain Eukaryota; kingdom Metazoa; phylum Arthropoda; class Insecta; order Lepidoptera; family Papilionidae; genus Papilio; species Papilio glaucus. The sequence goes on from JWHW01003463.1 coordinate 240,337, forward strand.
GTGGGAGGACTGGAATTGGGCCTCTGACACCTCACTTACCAGACGAGACGCAGAAGCACACTTCTACTTCACGCCTGGCTTCTGTGAGGGCGTGGTATTTCACCGGTCGAGCCGGCCCTTTCGTTAAATTATTACAAAAATTCCTAAAGGAGTTGTTTTTTTTTAGTTGGGCTACGGAAGCTTAACAAGCAAATATACTGTACATATTTAATACAAAATTTACGCTGAATATGAGTTTTTTTATGAATTGATGTTTTATATGCAATATATAAAACATCACCGGCACGTAAGCTATTATTTAATAAATAAATTTTGCGGTTCAAAACTCACATGCGATTGGATTAACTCTGTGGCATTTATTTTCGTCTGTTACGTCGATCACTGTTTGTTGTCATGGATTCACCACTGTACCATGTACATTATTAATTTAATTTAAACAGCTATACCCATACAAATCAAATCAATTAAACTTTTAGAATATATCTATTATTGGTATATGAATGATATACTAATCTCGCCGACATAAATGGAAGGTTATGTCGAAGCACATAATCACCCGATGGCAAGTAAAAACTAAAATACACTAACGCCCGTAACCCAGAGCCTACCCGGCAGAGATCATGGTTTTCTATTTGTCGCATTCCCGGCACACCTCTCTCTCCCCTTCTACATTCATACATCTACGCATACATACATGTTCGTCGGTTACGAATACTTCTTGTATCGCCCTTCACAAGTAATAATATCTCGAAACCAATAAACTTTTATTTCCAGGTGACATTTTAGGTACAATTTGATGTTTGGTAAATTATTTATATATATACAGTATTGTTGAGCAGTTCACAGTTGGAGTGGACAATTACCAGCTGACTTTGGAGTAGTAAATAGAAATTAGGCAATCCATGAAGTCCACGATCGTATGTTAACGACGCTTGATTGATGAAAATAAATTGTAAATGGAGTTATAATACAAACAAACATGTTTTAAAGGAATATTTTAAGAAATAATAAAATGTTAAATTCGGTTCGGACCTGCGTGAATAAATGTATTATTTTGGTTGATTGATTTATAACGCAATTGCGTTTATCGTAGATTACACGCCCCAATAAAGGCCATTGATGTTTTAATTAGTGTATGTAGCACTTTACGATATCTCTTTAATTAAAATTAAGTAAATTGTATGAATTTTATTTATGAAATAAATTTCAAAAGACAAACACAAAAGTACATTGCTTTGCAAGGAAGTGATCCTTGCGTGCTTTTTGCAAGAAGTCACTCCAGATTTTATCAGTGGTAGGAGTGAGGTGATCGATAAGAATTGAAAGGAGTTGAAGGTCGTCCTTTCTCTAGGGTTCCACGAATCAATCAAAATCTTTGGAGCCATGTGAACTATAAGCGTCTTTACAAACCGTCGACGCGTTGTGAACTTGTATCGCTAAAAACGAGCAGATAACGCGTAGAGGGGCGCTCATTAAAAACGCGCGTCATCCGCGCGCACAAAAAACGTCGTTATCAAATCCCCTAATATTTATACATGGTATATGTCTTCCGATAATGTTATATTTGCCGGTATGGCATCGATCAGGCAATCTACTTTCGTGACTTCATTTCATTTAGATATTTTTCACACACACACACATGTGATAATTTTAAATTTCCTTTACAGTCCTTAAGGCTATCCAAAACAGCGTTAGGAGAGACGACGGTCGGTCAAGTGGTGAATCTATTATCGAATGATGTGAACCGATTCGACGTGGCTATCATCTTTCTGCACTACCTGTGGATCGGGCCCCTGGCCACCGTCATCATCGCATACTTCATGTGGCTCGAGATTAGCTGGGCGGCCGTCGTCGGTGTTGGCTTCATGCTTGCGTTTATACCTTTACAGGGTAAGTGAAAAATTCTGTCTTCTTTAAATTGATGGTTATTAAATATAGATCAGATGGATAAAACATTTTGTAGAATTGGGTGGAAATAATTAAAAGTAATATTTTAAGTAAAGATAATATTTAATAGGATTTATTACCGACGTAATTAAACAGTGGTAAGTAAAGCGGGCCACACGAATATAATCAAATGAACATAAGCCTCCTTATTCACTGGTGAGGCGATTAATTTATTTATTTATTCAACACTTAATGACATCGACCTGGTAACCGAACGGTGACAGTCCGTGTGTTCCGTGTTTGATTCTCAGATGTGGCAAAATTTTCGTATGTTTTTCTTAAATTATGATTGTTTGTCTTTGGATAAAACACTGTTCAACAAAATGATTTGAAAAAGATATGATGTAAAAATAGCGTTATTAGAGGGATCCCTTATCCACACTTATATCGATACAGATGTATGTGGCATAATAAAGAAAAGCGATATGAGTAGTAACCGACATGTGTGTATGGTGGTTAGATGTAGATGTATGGATGTAGAAGAAGCGAGGGAGTGTCAAGGCTTTTTCTAAAACAAACCGGATTAGCAGCTAAAAGCAAGGATTTTGTAGCATAACATATTTGCTCTGCTATTTATTTCTGAATATTATGTATTTTATTTCTTGTATTTAATTTAAATTTGTGTCTGAGCCGCCAATCGACTGTGCGTATCGAGCGAAATAAGGCTATAAGCTTAGAAATTATGCCATTTAAGTCGTGAACACGAGTTCTTGTTAACCTTCCATTGGGACAGCACTCGGAATAAAAAAAAATATGTACCTGTGATCCGTAGAATTGTGTGCGCTTTATTTACTAGCAATAAAGTAGAGAATCGTTTGCTTATTACATTACAAGATGTTTGCACAACTTTAAAGGATTTTTTTCTCAAAAGAACCTCGTAAAGTAGCACATCTGCCTGTTCTATATACCAGGTATAAAATTATTACACTTACGAGTTGACGCAGATAAATGATAACAGATATTTGAACAACATTTGTAATATCTGTTGGTCCTTGTTAATTTGATTGTATGCGTTTATAATAGAATGGTACTAATAATAATAATATCCTGGGACTTTATTCACACACTGCCATCTGATCCCAAACTAAGCAGAGTTTGGAAATAAGATTTTATAAAATTTTAATAGATATTTACACCCAGACACAGGACAAACTGACATGTTCATACCCACAAATGTCTGTCCTGGGTGCACGACCTGCGGCGTGAAACGCAAGTAGCCATACATTCCTTCCTTTTGGGCAGTCCTACAGAAAAAATCCTTCATTGACGAAAACACGTATTTGTATTGTGATAAGTATTACGATAAAAAATAAAATACTCGCACACGCCCGTAACCCAGAGGGGTAGGCAGAAATTATGGATTTCCATTTGACGCGATGCTGGCCCATCTTTCTCGCTTTTTCTACATCCATACATCTACGCATACAAGCTCGTCGGTTACGGGTACTCCATTTATCGCCCTGCTTTAGTATGTTACTAATCTGATCGATATTATTTGTCCTTGGACGTCCCCTGCCAACGCTGTCATTCACTTCACTTTACTCCCCTTCATTCATCCTTTCAACAGTATTACTATGTATTGATAAATTTGATATTTTGGTAAACATTTATATAAACTAGGTATTCATAATCGGCATCTATCGATTAAATAATAACACCGAATAGCCGTTAAACTGTTAATTAAAAGAGCTCCTCCGATTTCCGTTCCAATAGATAAAGCTGTTTATGGATGAATTATTGAATCAATTTACTTAATTATATTTAATACTCGTTGTGCCCCGCGGTTTTATCCGCCGCACCTTTTTATATTTAAATGAAATCAGATAACTTATTGCTAAAGAATTACAGCGCTTCGCAACATTCCTCAGCCGTGCGTTCTCGCGTTCTGGTTCTTTTTGCTCGGCTCCTTAGGGTCGATGCACGATGCAAAAACACAAGACAAATGTAACAATTGGGCTTTCAAAATCATTTTTTATAGTAGTAGTAGGCTTTATTATAGTATAGATTTATGTATGTATATTGCAAAATGGCTATTATATAACAAAAGTTGTCTGGACGTAATTTGTATGTAAGTAAATTGGGACTTACATGTTCATTTTTGCATTATCTATTTAATGAAATAGAAGATAAAATGAGTTTTAAAAAGTTGGGTATTGTTTAATTTTGTACATTTCCTGCAGCATATTTTGGCAAGCGAACATCTGAGTTGCGGCTGAAAACAGCGTTAAGGACCGACGAGCGCGTCCGCCTCATGAACGAGATCCTGTCCGGCATACAGGTCATCAAGATGTACACGTGGGAGAAGCCCTTCGCTGATCTTGTCGCTAAGGCTAGAAAGTAAGTATACCGTTATAAGCTATTTTGTGTGCCTAGCCCCATTGTATGTGTATGCTTTGACTTTAAGTTGTTTTACATAGTGTTACACCACAAACAATACTTATTGCTACAGGCCATCCGGTATTTGAATCTGTTACCGGTCGATCTTGTAATGAATCGAACTTGTGGGGTGTTGCAGGTCCAGCTGCCTGAAAACAAAAGAGATGCTTATTTCTACTTAACATAGTAAACAACTAATTTTTATTATAGGACTAGCAACCCGCCCTGGCTTTGCTCGGAATAACAAATAAATATAGGCTTCTATTGGTCAATGAATTTTGAAAATCGGTCCAGTAGTTTTTGAGTTTATCAGGGACAAACAAATAATTCTATCTTTTTCTCTTCATAATATTATAGTTAAGATTACATAATAGCCTAAGCTAATTTTAAAAAAATATATGTTAAAAGATACACATGAAATGGTAAACGTGGGAAAATGTTGCGCGTGTTTTATTTGCGTGCAAGTTGCTTTAATGCATTCAAGAATTATGTCTGTTATTGCTTTGCTTAGATTATTCTTGAATAATTTTAAATCAATCCGAAAATTACGTTATCTTTAGAGCTTGCTATAAATTCGACTTTTCGAAATTGATTTCAACGGACATTGAAACAACTCTAGGCCATTGATACTTACGGCATGAATATTTTTTTAGACAGGAAATCAAACAGATCCGGGCGACGTCGTATATCCGCGGTGTGCTCACCTCCTTCATAATGTTCATGACGCGGATCTGTCTGTTCATCTCCATACTCGCGTACGTTCTCGGCCAGAACAACATCATCACCGCCAAGCAAGTGTTCGTTGTCACCAGCTTCTATAACATTCTACGACAAACTATGACCGTGTTCTTTCCACAAGGTGAGCTTATAATTAAAATATTATTATCACGTATATATACTTATATAATATTATTCGCCTAATATTAGGTGACTCCTGTTCCGACCGACATCTGCAAAAATTAGATTGGTTCCAGATGTGTTTCCAGGTATGTATGACAGAGGAGGGGATGGACGAGGAAACTGTGAGAAGGGAAGGGGGAAAGGTAATGGGGAAAGACGAAATGCAGAAGTATAAAATGCTCCTGCTTCGTTGATCCGGCCTGTTCATGCAATGCCATTGCTGGTATGGTTCTATCTGTGTTAAGGCCGTAGTGTTAATTAAAAAAAAATAGCAATTGAATTGTCGAAGCATCTTGGATGGTGAGCTCTAGCTCCTATGAGTAATTTACGTCCTTGTTCCGCTTTGCCCTTGGATAGGCCAAATACATTGGGAGCATATTTATTCAAATGTGTGAAGAAAAAAAAATAGGAAGTGAGTGTTACGGTGTGGCATCCACTAAAGCAGTGGTCTTGTTAGTTATTACACAGCTGTTGCGCAAATTAATTTTACTATTGCGTAAATTTATTTAATGACCTTCAAAACGAAACGCTAGAAATGAATAAAAATAAATAAATAAATTTGAATCAGTAATTTATTTATAGACCAGTCGAGTTAAGAAAATAGTGAGTCATCAATGCATGCAGAGTAAAGGTGTATTTACAATGAAGTAAAAATTCAAAAGATTAAGATAAAATGGTCGCTATAATATATTTGTGTAATAAAAGATTAAGAAAATTAGATTTTCCCTATGATATGTAGTGATGAAGTGTGTAGTGATACGATTCATCATAAAATTATCGATACCCTGTACATTAAATAACCGAGTCTCTAAAGACAGTAGCGCGTCTTAGCTATTAACAGCCAGTTAAGAGAAAAGGCGGGTTCATCACACGTTGTAACAAATTTGTTAGTGCTTCACATAAAGAGCTCACAAAGCTTTTAAAGGTTGGATTGAATTATGTTAACCCAAGCATGAATATATCTATGATAAAAACAAAAAAGAAAAATGTTTTTAAAAAGAATGTAAGCTTATGTCAAAGAAAAAAAGAAAGGAATGAAATGAATTTGTTGGCTGAGAACTATGAAAATAAGTATTTGCTAAGTCGATATGAGGTAACTAATGGCATATGAAATATGAGCCGCGGAAAATTACCTGGACTCGACGGCCCCAGTGTGGTCATCACATAGTCGCGGCATTTCTTCCTAAGATAAGCGTGTATTAACGTTATTCCGTCATAGATTTTTTTTTATAACTCATCTTGAATGTTGAACTATTGGTAAGAACATAATTTTTTATTGGAGCATTGTGAACTTGACTTTATAATGTGCATCCCAATAGATCGAGGGGCGTAACTAGGCCGGCAAAGTACGATAACCAATTATTTTCTTAACACAAAAATATTATAGTTGACTCCTCCATGACAAATAAAATGTACATACAAATTATATTTTAACTATTACTTACGCAATTTATTTTCTACGACTTCTAATTAAAGTACTGTGTAAACATTATTCTTTTCCTATTATATGATGTTTATCATATATAGTATATGATATGTATTTTTAATATAACAATAATAATGTAATATAAATTGTTCTAGGAATTGCTCAAGTAGCTGAAGCTACAATATCAATAAAAAGGCTACAAAACTTTATGCTGTACGAAGACACAAGCAAACCAGTACCCGGTCTCTCCGAGATACAGACCGCGACCAAGAAGAAAGGAAAAGAAGAGAAAGAAGAAGCAGCGAGGGAGTCAGTTCTCTCAGCGAAAGATGAAGCTGAAGTGATTGAAGAGAAGAAACAACCTGAAAAGTTGGAAACAACTGAGGCAGAAAAGAAAAGAGATGAAGCCAGGGGTAACGGTACGTAAGCACCGTATGCATTAAGTGGTTGTTTAATACAATGTTAAAATATACCAATTGACCGTGGGGGTATATATAGTAGTATGTTAGTGACAATCTTTAATTAGCATTCGAAAAAGTATTGTATATGGAGGAAGGTGGCGAAGGAGCAAGTAGTTCACCATGTTAAGTGACCTATGCCTAGGCCTCTGCAACAATATAATGAGTTGCAGATGCGTTGCCTACCTTTAATAGACAGAGGAGGGAATAAATACAAAAAAGGATATTTGCTATTCCTATCCCATCCTTATTGGAAAAGAATGAGAAGGGGTAGAGGACTAGAATCTGGACTACGGCACCTCACTCATCAAGCGATACGCAAAATACTTCTACTTCACGCCTGTATTCTGTGAGTTCATGTAACATGATATTGCGCACTACCACTGTGGATATAAAAAAACTATGAGCAGTCCTCATTTGAAAGAAAGAAAAAGTGCTCGTTTGAGTAGAAATGGAAAATTGTTAAACAACATAAGAAATTAAAATTAAGTTACGATCAAAGGAATAGGACAGCGCTCAGTAAGGGTTGTTGGTGCACAACACTGATTTTCAGCGCTGCCCTATCGGTAGTGTACGATCATATTAATCCGTACTAATAATATAAAACAATTACAATAAATCACAAAGAAATCACAAATACAAGTAAAATTTGCTTATTTTTATTCGAAAAAACATTTGAAGCAAAATGCAATTTATAATATAATTTCTCACGACTATGTTTACAATTAGCCTGTCAGAGCACAAAAGTACAATTGTAGAGTTTTAATCTCTAAATATGCCGACGAGGAAAAATCACTAAACCAATGCCTACGGCGACATAATTTTAAGTAGCATTTTAACGCATGGTACACAATTTTGTCCAGGCAACGCAACCCTAGCGCCTCTAGAGTCAGGCGAAGAGGATGACGAGGAGTTAGCGATGCGTGTGGAGGAAGACGCTCGCGGCGTGCGCTTGAAGCACGCCACCGCCAAGTGGATCGCCTCGCACGCAGAGAACACGCTTACTGATATGTCGCTTACTATAAAGCCCGGCAAGTGAGTCAAATATTGTTACATACATTCATGTTTAACGCCCGCTTTCTGAAAAGTTTGTCAAATTTTTATTCTACTAACACTCCTGTCGCCTGTCCTGTATAATGCCGTGTCAAATCAATTTCAGTTTCTAAAAAAAATGATCAGGCTTCTAGCAACTCAAATGCCTGCCTCTGCGTATTCTTAGCAACATACAAAAGAGCGAGTATCGTGCATAAAGGTAATAACGCGTCGACGCTCTTGCGTTCGTTAGGCGTTCTGATCGCTTTCGACCCGCATCGCTAGCGGGCACAAAAAAAACTCGTGTGCCCTAAGATTGCTAAAAAGAGGCCTTTTACCTTAAAAATCTTCAACCAGCCAAAACCAACACCAAAGTAAAATAGTCCACTGAATGAGCGCGAAAAGAGAGATCAATCGTTATTTAACAGGAAATATAGACCATTTTGATATATTCTGTTGACTGATGATTGACTAGAGTTCACTCGTGTCACATTGTTTTATTGGATTTTGTTATGTGTATGATATCTTGAAGGGGACTTAGGATATTTGTATAAGAAGAGGTATACGTACAATAGAAGAAGATATTATGTTTTATTTAAATGTCTAATCTTGGATATGTTGTTTGGCAGATTAATAGCAGTGATAGGTCCAGTTGGTGCCGGGAAGTCGTCTCTACTGCACGTGCTACTGCGCGAGCTGCCGTTGCTGTCTGGGTCGGTGCACGTCGGTGGCACCGTGTCCTACGCCAGCCAGGAGCCGTGGCTGTTTGCTGGTTACTATCCCTTTTATGTTACGTTAATACCGACGCTTCTAATTCGCCTCGTAGTGCTGATAACCCAGTTTTTATTTGGTTTTTAAGGTTCTTCAAATATTATATATATTTTTGTATTCGCAGGCAGCGTCCGTCAGAACATTCTATTCGGGCAGCCGATGGACCGGCCGCGCTACAACGCGGTGGTCCGTAGATGCGCTCTAGACAGAGACTTTACTTTGTTTCCCCAGGGAGACAAGACTGTAGTGGGCGAAAGAGGCGTCAGTCTTAGCGGGGGTATGTTTCAATTAATTATTTTGGTATGTTATTCTAATAAATAATTTTCTTGTAATAGACTGCGGTCCATCTTTTTCGCCAATGGAAGATGCAAATTACCGATATTTTATGACTATACATATATTCTATCTACCTACATACTATTTGTTCTATCTACCTACTTGCTATTTTTGACACTTAATTTAGTTTATAAGCTCCCCTTTGTTATATGTGTATGCTGCTTGTCGCGTTTATAATGTTAATATCATTAGTATATGATAGTATGTATTGGCAGGTCAACGCGCGCGCATTTCTTTAGCGCGCGCTGTGTACAAGCGCGCCGACATCTACCTGCTGGACGACCCGCTGTCGGCGGTGGACGCGCACGTCGGCCGACACCTCTTCGAGTCCTGCGTCGTCGGCTACCTGCGCAACACCACGCGCATCCTGGTCACACACCAGCTGCAGTTCCTCAGGGACGTCGATCAGGTAACACATTTTTGATGCGAAACACGCCTTGGCAGTAAAATCGTGCAG
>JWHW01003463.1:269722-290232 GCA_000931545.1 Papilio glaucus
CGAGTGCGGTGCACTTTGTGTGCCTGCCGCATGTGCTCTGCCCTCCGCGCCCTCCGCGCCCTCGCCGCTCTCAAGTCGACTGCCGAGTGCCGACTGTCAACATATGCCGCTATTGTTACTTACACAACGTAAAATCATTGATGACAGTTCGCAATTCCTGTCAGTTCTCAATCTATGAAAACATAATCAGATACTGGCGCCATCAAAATATATCGTTCTTCACTAGCATAATATAACACAAGACTTGTGTTATATTATGCTAGTGAGCATGAATATTTGCAGACTTCTAATAATGACAAATTTGATTAGTGTTAAAATTGCCTACTCCAAATATAGACTTGAATCATGACCGATAATATTGCCATGTAACATTTTTTTCTCATGACATCGTACAGTTCAGGGAAAGCAGCTACTGAGCATCGACTTGACTAACACAACCGCAAGACCCGACCCCTCGCGTTACTTGTAAAGCTGCAAATAATTACTTTAAAGATAATTCAGAATGACGTATGTTACATATCAAAGGAAAACGTGAATGTATGGAACAAGATAAATATCATATCACACAGACGGATATTATACGCTAAACTATAGTATAGCTATATAATAGGCCATGTGAACAAAAGCTTTGACGCAAGTAGCTTTATATTATCCACTCGGGTCTCGAACAAAGATTCCTTTCCTTTGTGCTATTATACCACTCGCAAAGTTGTGCGGCCGGCAGAGAATGGACGTTAATTTTTAATGACGAATAACACTGTAGCGTGAAGTCTGAAGATACCAAATAAAAGAACTCGAGATGAGGTCACCGCTAGCCCCTCCTGCGGGCCCTGCGAATATTTCCGAAATAACGCGAACCGGTCTTTGACCCGAGTGTCGGGTTGCACTCGCCCGACCTGCAACAAATCATTCGCGTATCGTCCGAACTTGATGTATAGTTATTTTCTCTGTATTATTATAAAGCACATTTCATCAAACGGCAAAGAAATTTATACCCTCATCTGTTATTTGATCCGGACCTAGATTATATTATAGATAATATGTACAATAAGTAGGTCGCGGAGCTAAATCTCCAGATTACAAATCGAACTCGATTCTGTTCAACATTATGTTTTACGTCAACATAAAACTAACCCCTAGAATGTCCAACGGCTAACCGTTGGAGATTAACTGACTAATCACGCAGGGGTTTAGGTATTTAACAGTGTTGGCCCTAGTTTTAGCTCGGCAACCCGCTAGTGATGTATACCTTGTTCCACTGCAAGATAGAATTTTTGTAAACAAAGATTTTTACGTTAAAATTCGTAAGTTTCAAAATATTTTCAAAAATAATTTTCACATTCACTTATAACATTAGCTAGCCATATAATACAATTTCCCTTCATTGCATCTCACAATTTCCACAAAATTTCCGATGAAAATGTAAAAGTTTAAGGGCCGCCATGTATGGTAAATGATATTTGTTTGTACAAAAATTTTATCTTGCTGTAAAACAATAATGTATACATATTATATAATCTAGGTCCAGATCTTACATGCCGTCGATCTTAGACCAATTATGAAGGTTTCATGTTATAGGTTAATAGACAATTATTTTGCATAGATTGCTCGTTTTTTGTACTTAAATTAGGGGTAAACGGAGAAAGCTATTCGTACTGAAAACTTTATGCTTCATGTGTTATGCTGGTCACCCTAATGCCAACAGTTTCAAAAAATATTTAGTTGTTTTATGCCTACACCTATATTTGTTATAACAATCGGTTGTGAAATTGGATTACGCATTACATGCAAAAACACAAAATTAATTCTTACATTCTTACCTAGAGCCTAGAGGCCTCTTTCTTAACAAAACAAAATGTAGAATAGATTAATGACAAGTATAGTTAGTAACATGTTATGCTGCTCTTTCACCCTCAAAAATTCTAACTTTAAAAGCAACGGATCGTCGATTAGGTCGTGCTGGTGATACGATATCGAAACGAAACGTTGAATAAGTCATCTTTACTCTTAATACAACAACAAACGTAATAAAGAAACAATGATTATAACAAACTAGCTTTATATACGACGAACTGCGTGTATAAATGAATTAGGTTATTAGATCTGTCCTAATTCTCACGCGATTCAAATCTAAAATATTTCACTTATATATAACGCACAAAAAACATCCGTGTGTCGTTTCTGATAGAAAATTATATGATAATGATATATCATAAGCAAATATATAACGTACAAAAAAAGAAGTGTAGTTTAAAATTTAAATAAGTTTCCTCGCTCGCCAGTACTCGGAACTGGCGAGTTGAAAAAAGTTTTAATTACGCTCAACAATCTGCAATGATAATGTACCATAAACAATGTCGGACACTCAGCACCATGTCCATGTCCGGCTTTTTGTCGGGCGAGTCAATCACCCATCTAACGAAATGGGTAAAAAATATGCCACGAACACTATGTCGTCAACAAGCTTATCCTCGTGACAGTGCCAAAGTACGACAACATTTTAGTCAGTTCCGGGTGTACTGGCAATCAACAGGCGGACAGTTTTATTGGAAAGGTATCAAAAGTCAAGGCAATCATGCTTTCTGCGTCTATACGCAAAAAGTCTCCATTGAAATAGATATTTTTATTTTAAAGAATAGACACGGAATTTAACATCTGTCAGACAAGGTATGAATCAAACCTGACTCAGTCTTACTAAGATGGGATTTTCTTGTTACAAAAAATTGGAATCCAATCTGACTCCTATAATTTAGATCGGGATTTTTGGTTCCTCAAAAATTTGCTATATAAGGCGTTGCTCAATCTAAATCATTATGGAAACTAATGAAGTTTAATCACTATTCCTAGCAATTGCTATCTCTGTCGTGGAAGAGGACTACGACGTTTACTTATTTTTGTTATTAGTGTAAAAGACCGCAAGCAACATCTAATCGTGCAGCGATGCGTGGCGCTTAGATACTGATAATGTTGTATGGAAAATGTAAAATACAAATGAAGTTACCATACATCTATGAGTAACAAAGTAATGTACTGTACAAAATATTTGTTTTTAGGATTGTCATGATTGTTACTGCAATTATCAAAAGGGAAAAATCTGTAATTATTTACAGAGCAGGACTGAGGTGAAGCGAGACCTGGCGACGCGGCTTCCGATTCAGTTCATGAGATTCGCTTTATAATGTGTTTGAGCGTACAAAGGAAACGTCGCTAATGAGAGACCCACGCCAGCTGGAACGGTTCGGCGAAAAGGTAATTAGGGCTGTGGCGAAATTGACAACGGCCGAAGAAACCGGGCGCGGTGGCAGCGCGAGCCCCTCTGCTGTTGCTGCATGCTGATCGTTTCGCCGAAGCTGCCTCAATTACGGGCCTTCCCGCTAACAGTTGTCGCAGCGCGGCCGCCGGCGCGCATCGCATAGCTCGATAATCACGCGTCCGTCCGTCACGCACCGATGACAGTAATAACAACGCGTACGTTTGTGGGAATCGAGTGAGATCGCCGCGATAGGCGAATGTAGGGTTGCCACCAGCTGCTAGACTTCCGGTTAAATCAGATGAATATACTATTTTTAACGCGCTATTTTGCTAGAATATCCACTTCTTATTAAATAACCAATAGCATCCTAAGGATTGCAAAACGTAAAAATGTAATCAAAACAAATAAACAAATGCGACTTAGATTTCAGGGATTGAATAACAGCGCTCAGCGAGATAGATTTACTGTTCATCGAAATAAAAAGGACAAGTGCCACCATGGAGTCCAAAATCTTAAAAAGTGCGAATAGGTTTAGCTTAATATTATTTCGTTAAGAAAAAAAAATTGTTCCAAAACTTTCCAAAATAAAAACAACGTGTGATTGAGCACAATTCACACATCAAATATTGTACAATGTCGAGTGTGGTCACCCTGCACGGGGTTATATTGTATAATTATTGAAGTAGAGTATCGTAGGTCAAAAGCTCGTATTATAATAAAAAAGTGGCTTTCAGGTAAGACGCGAGGTAATGAGCTGGACGTACATTCGCAGACGAGCAAAAACATCCCGCTACGACCAGTACACGAACATTTACACAAAAGACTTTCAATGTCCCGGCCGCAAAGTTTTTGCATACGCATTCATGTCGCGTGTACCGTTTACGACGACTACTATTGTGAATAAAATCGAATTATACAATTACAAGTTTTTCTACACATTAATAGGATGCGCATGAATAAACACGTGGGAATATGTAGTATTTAGTAAACAGTCCACTCCAGTTTGCACATGCCTTTATAAAATATTTTAATGAAATGTTTATATTAACAAACCCGACAAACATCGTACCGCCTTAGAATTAATTTATGTTGTGTTACCTTATTATTTATTCAAGATTGAGATGTACATTTTTAATTTTATTGTATAAGTCTGTATCTATAATTCTTCTATCCTTTCATCAGAGATAACGTCGCAAACGAAACATGTATGAGAATACGCATTTTCCCGTTATCTTTTTTTAATTTTTCGTATTTTTATTAGTTATTTTGTTACTCGGGGCACAGACAAATCCGCATAAAGTACGTCTTGCGCATGTAACTAACACGACTTAGTTTATATAGTACAAGTGTATTCTAAGCTCGATGATACGTTCCCTCTCTGTGCCCACCCCCGGATGATTTTTAATATTGTAGTATATCTCGAAGTTGCAACATTATTATATAATCCTACGCCTATGCAATCCTCTCATAAGATGTTTCCGCAGTTGACAACAACACATGCCTTATTTAACTTTGGAGAAATTACTTCACCTCACAAGCACCAAGCGGCGTCATTCCTAAAACGATTTATATAAATTTAAATCCCACTTAAAACATTTCATGTAAAATGTATTGAAATTTTTTTGCGAAGTCCCGGAGGTGGGGTGGGGGGGTTCGGGCTTTCCAACAATAGGTTTTAATGAATAACTATATTTTTTAATTATCTTGCTGGTTACTCAAGTAGCATGGAATATGCATTATGGTCATACACTGAAGCCGACATTTGTAATTGACAATAAAAAGTGCAATTATGACAGTGGACGTCGCTAAAGCTAAAGTAGAATCATTACCGCGGTACAAATAGCAAAGTAATTACACCCGCTCGTTGTTCGCAGCTAAAAACATGAAACTCGACGCACGAGTGAACGCACGAAAATAATAAGACCACCTTCATGTTTTTACCAGACCTTTATTTTTCCATGAGTGTAGTTTTTGTAGCATATTTTTCCATTGGCACCAAGTCCAATGGTTGAAATAATCAAGGCACTCCGACAAGCGGAGGGTAATTGACATGAATGCTACGCATAACATGCGTTCTGGTAACTCTATTAAACCATCTATATATTAACCTTATACATTGCCATTACGTTTGATACATTAATGGCATGTGAAGCCACGAGAACTAAAGCAGTCAATGCAATTCAAAGATTAATTGCGGCCCCGTAACACAAAAACGAGCGAACCATCTTGTATTTTCACCTTATTGTTGTAGCTGAAGATAGATAACAAACACTACCCCGTTCAGGCCTGAGCTTATAAATGTTTTATTTCAATAGGAGATAATACTCATCATGATAGATTGATAGACGATAGAGAATTAGATACATAAATAAAAGTTGCATTTATTTTGAAAAGTAAAGTATAGCTTGAAATGGAAGCAAGAACCAACGGCGTCAGAGGTAGGTACACAGTTCGCAAGAATACCGATGCAGACTTAGTACTAAGTTCTTCAATATTAAATTAATAAATAGTCTGATAATAAATTGACAACGAGAAAAATCAAAACAAAACGTATATAAATTATGTTAATTTTTAAAAACATCATAAAATCCATTTACCTGCGAGTGACATTATGTAAATGGGACAATTCTAAGTATCCGTATATACAATGGTAATACAGATTGTACGGGCAATAGAGGGCGTGCGGGTTTTCCTTCTAATGTACTTACTAGCTATCTCTTACTCTATAAGGGTACAGAATATTACTTTTTACAGCGTGACTCCACAGAAGCTTTAGCCACTGACAACAATGCAAGCACAAAATTAAATTAAATTGTGAAAATTCGTATTTTTACAGGAGTGACACCAATAAGGACAAATTTATTAACAAAAGCTATATCTAAATATAAAATTTGATACAAATGTTTAGAGCCGTTTCCGTTATAGCCGAGGTTTAAAGAGTCTTAAATCCAGGGAGGAAAGTGGACAAATTAATCTGAACATATTTTGTTTTATTATGAGAATGTTCATTTTCCTTATTTATAAGTTCCGATAGACTTCCATTTTCCACCGTTATTCTTACCAGTCAATAAGACATCTAAAAAGGAAATAAAATAAATGTTAAATTCATTAAAAAAAACGTCGGCTACACATGCAAAGCCTGATTATTTCACTAGTATAAAATCATGTTAACATATTCAATCTACTACCTACTCAGTACGTCCATAGCAATAAAGTTGTATGTAGCTTTTTGCAACGAGTATGGTAAGTTGGTATGCAATTATGTACAGCGCAATTATGTGCCTTAAAGAATGGTCCCCTCGCGTAGACGTGGACGTGTAATAATAGTTTTAACTTTCATCTGCGACTTCGCTTGCTTTTTTTTATAGTAAATTGAACAAGCTCTAAAAGCAGAAAAACTTTAACTTAATAAAGATACAGAAATCCACTAACATAAAAGCTTTTAAATAAGCTCTCATAATAGGTATACCACAAGTGAGACATAGAGAGGATAAGGTCTAAATAGGTAGTGTAGTGGTTTTATTTAAACAGACAGAGAAGTTTATTTTATATTTATTTGTTTACAATTGTTTGAACATCACAACATATCGAACACAAAGGACAGAACATTAGAGAATGGTTAAGCAATGGCGGCCGGTTGATATTAGCAATCTCTACTCTAAGCAAGATGTATTACATAAAACGGCAGACATTGCGTCTACAAATTAGCTTGCTAAGCTAAGCTCTTTGAAGAACCCTCGATGTAGTATTTCTGTGAATACGCGAAACCTTCATAAAGACGAAGAGAAAAAACGCATATGATGAAACGGACAGAGGTGTCTCGGTGACAATCAGTGCAAAGTCGAACGTACAACATTAATCTATTTCTGCTGCGGTAGTGATATAAGGTTTTGCCTTGCGTGACGTGTCCGATGGGGATATATGGAGTTGAACACCTTGATTAGTCACGTTAAATGGACCTATTTGTTCCAGCAGTTACTAGGCGACATTCCGGCGGAAAGGATGGTATCCTCTTTTTCTCAGAACTATGCGGTTTAAAAGAATGCTGTTGTTATCGCACATATCTTTTGAAAATATTCGCTAGCAGCAACCGGAGCAAAAACCAAATGTTATTTTAGTGGCTATAGTAACAACTACAACAAAACAATTTAAATTCAAATCAGATTACGGTTAACAGAGCAGACTATTGTTTATAAATATAATGGATATGCTCCACTCCAATTTCAAGAATAAATTCCGTGTGCCTAACATATAAATTAAAAAAACATGTAGTGAACATATCGGGAACATTTCAAGAATATTATAGTATTTCAAATTTCTATGAAAAAAAAGTGGACCAAGTTTAGCTTCAATAACAGCGACATTTAGGGACTGTGATATCAATTTTTTTAGGTACATAATGCGTAGTAATCGTAATATGAATAAGGGTCGGTATTAGTAAATAGTTATTGGCATTTGATGGTAGGAGCAAATTTGTCGTGACCGCGGTTTAGGGATGTGCGGTTTGAAACGTCAGTTGTGAGAAAAAGCGGAGCCGGGCTGCGGGGCAAAAACGCGGAGTGGCAGAACAGGTGAACGGGTGGGGAGATCGGTGCGCCTGATTCCTCGAACGCCGCCCGATACATTCCCGTTCTTTTACAAGCAACTAACGCACACTAAGCTTTATTACTTCGCTTAGGGATGGGTCACATACAAATACCCCGATGAAGACTATACGATTTGATAACTGTATCATCCTTTCAAATATTTATTTCGGATCATCACCAAAGTATACCACCACCAATAGAGGAAGTATTCGTAAATGTCTTGGACATTTTACATAAACATTTTAACTGAAACTTCAATTAACATAGTTGTATGTTAACTAACTAAACAATCTATGTTTATTGTATTTTATTTTTAAGTCGGTTGTATAAAACAGAATTCCTATATCTGTCAGCTTCAATGCAGTTTCTATGTATTTATTTTGAGTAAATTTTATGTTTGTTTTTTTTTGACAAGTAGTCTTTCAATTTTGCCGGCTCATGCATGGAGAGTCAAGCAGTCAACAAAAAACTGACGTGAAAATATGTTTTAAATTTTATTAGTATTCTCCGCCTCCAAAAAATCCCATTTAATATGCTGATGGTTCATGTCCGTGAAAAAGACATCGATTAGCAACGACTTATTTTATTATTATTAATGTATGATATAGACTATATTGAATATTTCGATGGTGAAAATCAAGCAATAAAATGTTCTGAAACTGTCGAAGATTATATTTGACAATTATGTTAAGGCCCCGAGAGCTTGAAAAGAGGATTCAGCAGCCGTGAGAATGTTGCCAGTGTACATAAATTGAATCAAAGAATAAATATTGCATACGACTTCCTCGGTCCGAATTATGAAGTATATTTGGGAAGTGATTCAAATGCTCGCTCGGGTCGATGAGTCACTCGGCCGTTGTAACGCGTAACATTTGCAACGCTCCGATATCTTCCTGGAACATCAGTGATCTAAGCTCATTTTCGAAAGAGCGCTATTATTATGGACGATAAGAAAATTCTCAGTTTCATACTCCGCAACAATATTGTCGGGACGTGGCACTGTAGAAAACAAGTGTTTTTTCGCAACGAACAAGGATCGTTGCCGTTTCTTTGAACCTAGCTACAAAAGGCAGTGCAGATAAACCAGTTTGATACATTGTTAAGGAATGGATTTAATCGAAATGCACATTTCAGTCGCAACGATGCTGCAAATTCGAAAAAATCTTTTTATAATGTTGGTTGTGCAGACAGCAAAAATATGACGTCTTATAAATAGTAGTAGTAATCATAATATATTAAAAAGCTTGTTTTATTTTGTATTTTTTATAGCAGGCGGAGACTAACAAGTCACCCACAGGATTTTATATGACCATCGATATCAACATCCGCAGCTATCGTGTTACTGATGCGCTCCCAGCAATTTCTTATAAGATATTAGATAAGAAATAAATGGGAATAGAGCAGTCCAGTTAGGTATTTGTATGAAAACACCTTGTTTAACAAGTTACATAAGTTGCTTCCCACTTTTTCTTTATACTGCAGCCCAATGGTGGATCCCGGATTATTGCTCAGCTCCCCAGAGGGAACGTTACATCAAAGTAAAAATAAAAAAAGCACTGCACAATTTATGTAGTTTATCGCGTTAATAGGTAATACAATGCTGGGTAAAAATGTATTACAATAAAAATGGACTGGTGATATACTAACAGCCGGTGAGATTAACAACCCAATAATTTTTACTTGTATCTTTTGTACTAGCGGCGACATCAGCGTTAACTTAGTCGTAAACTTTATCTTAAACATTCCTAATATATTCCGTCAAGATTTAAAAAAATATCTCTAAAATGAAAGGCCCAACTATTAGCCTATCGTGAAGATTAATTATAACAACGTAACTTACATACAAATTAAAAATGGTAAAAGGACAAAAGTGACAGAATCGACGATAACATGTGAAAAAATTTAAGGTAATTGTAAGAAAAACAAAAAATCCATCTCCAGAGTCTGCAACTCAATGCATCGAGAGCTAAAGAGTAACGCGATGAAAAACCATAGAGAGGAAGACAGTTTGCGTTCTCGATGTTGGAGTCCAGGGAATGTAATCCAGAGGCACGTAACGATGCGTCCCGGAACAGCCAGGTGGCTGCGGCTGCGTAAGGGCAAGGAATGCTGGCTGGCCTGGGAACACGCCGGCACAGAGCTCTACACATCTCTGCAACACGATGCAGGTAGACGATAACGGCTTTCCTGCTAACGCTCATTACGCCTCACTTAGAAACTAAATCACTGCATTATAATGTTACAATACATACGAACAATTAAAGAACGCACCTCAAAGTCATGTGTTAGATTCACATTCGATGAAAAGTATTTGTGTAGTGTTTGGAAATCTCAAACGTTTTTACAGATCTAGTCAAACATACCCCTACCGCACCAGGTCTTAATAACCTATTTGAGAGGCGAATAATAACATCTATTCCCGTTGAAAGGTTAAATATAAATTAACTTATTATTAAACAATTGATATTTAACAATATAAGGAGCACCCATAACCGACGAGCATGTATGCGTAGATGTATGAATGTAGAAGGTGTGCCAGGATCGCGCCAAATGGAAATCCATGGTCTCTGCCTACCCCTCTGGGTTACGGGCGTGAGCGCATATTTATTTATTTATTTATAAACAATTGAATGACACGAAAACGTCGCATTTAACTGTATTCCTAAAACAAATAGGCCCGGTTTCTAAAAGGCTGGTCAAGGGAAAAATTAGCTCGTTAATTGTCAACTGTGATTTGACAGTTGCTAGAAGGATGAGCATCAACTTTTTTGTGTTTTACTTTTATAAACGGAATTGACTGATTTGACCCGACATTTAACTTGTTAGTTAAATAAAATTTTAACCAATTTTTCAGAAACCGGGCGATAGCCATAGGTAATAGGATTCAAGCGGTGGCATAACCAGTAAGCTAGGAAATCATTAGGCAATATATTTATATAATGTATCTTGTGAAGTCAAAGTATAAAATTACGTTTATTATATAGAATAATAAAAAACAAATGTCTACGTCTGGCTCTTCTGTGTTACGGGCACAGTAGTAAGAAGCTTTCGTATTGATATTCTAGAAGCGTTTTTACAATCGGAAACAGGAAGCGCTCGTCGATAGACTAAGGGAATCACAAAGTACCTACTCGGTGCGGAGTACGTGACATCGCCTGCACCGCGACTATGATTTTGCAATCGTTATCGCTGTAATAAAAGTTAACGTTGCACATTCATCAGCGATCTAAGATATAAAATCTTCCATAGCTAACATGCACAGATTGTATATTAGGAAGTCATACGAATGCTTACAATTACAACACGTTGTAATGGTATATGTTGACGTTGGGAAAGGTATTGCAAGTTTTGTAAAAGCAGCCAATCTTTTTTTAGTTGCCTCTTTCCAGCTGATTGCATTGAAAAGTGCAGTAGCACTTTGGGTAGGTCCATTTGTAAATAATCCATTTTCGAGTTTGTATAATAGATATTTAACATTCGGCGGCCGATCGTTGTTTCTTGGTACTACGTGAAACTGCAAGTGCACAAGAATTTATTATTGTTGCATGTCACGAGACGAATGCTAAGGAGGCGGGCAGACGCCGCGGTGTCCGTGCGTGCGCCATCGTCCGATTGTGCGAAATATTATATATTCGATTCCGCGAATCGGCCGGAAATGGCCGTTTCATTATGCACGACGGGTGCGCGAAATGATCGAGTCGGATGGCTCGGCCGCCGACTCGACCCTCCACCTATACATCGATAAGATCCCACATCGAGCACCGAGCACCGAGCGGCGGACGTGGCGATCGCTCCTAGTCATAAAGGTCAAAGAAACTCACCTCGAGCTTCCTAGAACTCAAGCGCATTGAATCATATATCCTTTACCTTTAAATGGAAAAGCGGTTTAGGACTGTATGCTTATAAATCATTATAAGTTATGGATAGGCGAATAATAGATGGATAGGGATATTATCCCTATCCATCAAATTATTTAGCCGCGACAATTATTCCTAATTTTTGTGACGTATATTTATAAATACCTTCCTAAATTTTGGGACGAAATTTATCTGCGAAGTGTAGTAAAATGATAATGTTAACAAATGAGAATTGGAAGTTTAAATAAAACGAAAATGAATAATAAATAAATAGATGTAAAAAGCAAGTAATGTAAGTTATTCAGACATAATGCGCGCGGTGGGTAATGTATGTCGGCCACCGCGGTGACCGGCCGCGCGGCCGCACGGACGGCGAGTGCATAATAAAGCCGCGCGAGAACCCAGCGCTGTCGAGATGCGCGTGCGATAACGCTCGCTCGCATTCACTACACTCCTTCAATCAAATAAATAATTGACAACATCATTATAAAGTTCCCATAAATCGAATCGTATTATAAACATGAAAGAGCCTTTAATTGCAACCATATCTGTGGTTTCGAAGACCTTAGGAGAACATCCACCTACAACCAGTGGTAGGCTCAACTATCCTCGGATTGTACGGGCCGAAGCGCGGGAGAACGCGGTCTGGGCTTAGTACGGCCACGCGCGCTCTTTTCTTGACTTCGTACACACCTTAAGGGAAACAGCATGAAGTCGTCGGATTAAAAAGGACCAAGATTTGAAAGGTTTCACTATTAGAAGACGTCAGTGTAGGAGTTAACTTTCAAGAGTTTCTGACGGATGAATAGAAATTGTTACAATAGTCGGGGTGGGTATAAGGATTAGTGCCATCAAGCTCGCGTGTCGGAGAGAGCTTGAATGCGATAATCTCCCCCCTAATAGTGCATCGAACCCGGTAGTTATTCTTCTCAGTAACAAAACTCTTAAACGTTTTTCCGCGTTGATTGCACATCAAGACTCCGTGAGCAATTATTTAAAATTGGAATTACTTGAACCGCGGTATCGAGGTGCATTGACCGTTTCGGAGATCATTGAATAAAAAATTTGTGCTTCTTCTAAAATCAGTTGCATTGGAATCATGAATGAAATTAAAGTAAAAAGAGAATATGGTTATATAAAAATCCCGTGCAAAATTTGAAAGTAATAAACAAATTACCAAAATTCAAGTCAATCGCTTGTATAAACTAAACAACGTACAAATCCTTGTTAAATGAAAAGATCATCTCGTTCATAATTAAAATACAATAAAACCATTTTTGATACTGAAGGGGAGTGGATAGCTCCGAACGACACCCTACCTTCTGTTCCCTAACCTACAGTCCACCGTCTCAATGGACACCCTCAAATACAGTGGGAATTGCTTCGGTATAGTGTACGGAATTATGCCTATTCATCTATACCCACCCTATCAATAATCGTTTACTGAGAATTTCGCGTAATAAAGACATAAAATATGTGTAGTGCAGATAAAACAATGGCCGGCAAGAGCAAACCGCATATGTAAATACTAGTAGGGTTGTCTGCTTGCAATACGTAATGTACGGTTGGCGCGGTAACATTTCTCAGAACGATTAATTACGAACATTGTAAAAATATGCGGGCTCGATGTGTACACGGCGACATTTTTAAACTTTGTTTTGAGTTAAACAGAATAGGAATAAAATTACGCGGAGGTATAATTAGTAGTAAACAAAAAGCCGCGTCGGTCGGAGCGGTCGAGTTGTCAACCCGGAGCCGGGTCCACGGTCATGGCGCGGGAAAAACCAGCAAATCAGGATCGTTAGCAACCCTAATTGCGGGCATGACTCGTTACTATTAAATAACTGAGGTGCAATTAAAGCGCTAAGCGATCAGTACACAGCTCATGAGAAATTTCAACTGCTCTTTCAGTAAAGAAGTTGTGTTTGTGTTGAATTTGTTTTAATTACATAAAATAAAAGAAATAAGCTCTAAATACGTCGATGCTGTTGCTAAGCGAGAAGCGGTTGCTATTACCATGTAATCCAGTCTAATGGTTCAGATTAAATTTAAATGTATAAAATTAGCGATGAGTATATGTATGTTCCATATAGACGGCTGGACCGATTTCGATGAAGTTTTAAGGTAATGTTCAGATTAGCATAGAGTGTTAGCTATCTGATCAACATAATTTGTGATAACCGGGCGAAGCCGGGGCGGACCACTAGTTAGCTTATATATTACTGGTCAATAAAGCACATTTAGAGCAACGGAATATAATAAAAGCTATATTAGTTGATAATTCGATACATTTTATAATGTCGTACTGGTTTAGCAAAAAAAGTTGCAGAAATTACATTACTTGCAGTATTAAAAACATATGTGTAAAACAATCAAAATGGACTGGGCACGTTATTTGAAGGATTGATGATTGATGGGGCCAAAAGGTTATAGAATGTTGGCCGTGTACTGAAACAACGTAGCAAAAGCAGGCCTCCCACACGATGCAATAGACGATTATGATTATGACGAAGCTGTTTTTGGAAGTTAGACAATGTTCTGATAAGTTGGAGATATGACAGTAGCTTAAACCATATTCTCATAGGAATTTAATTTTACACACGTAAAAAGTAGTAGGGTAATCAAATACTTAGAATAAGCCAACGACACGCACACATTAAACCAGGACATTTTAGATATGAAGGCGAACTGAAGCGAGACTATCATGACATTGTATAAAACTGTTTTACAACGGTACGTTGACCAATTAAATGTAAATGGTAATAAAATCCGGGTAGAATTAAATTGAAATAGAGCCCAATCAATGTCAAATTGGTTGACGTATAACAAATAGTGAGGTGAAGAGAAAAAAAAAAGATTGTAAGGTTACGTCACTTTGAACTAACGACCGTGAGTCAGTTGTCTGATATCTATCTATGTATCGCGCCCAGTTCGCGGATCTTACTATCTCTTATATATTTGAATAAATCAACAATCAAGCTTAATGACATCATGCAATAGTTCATTGTTAATTTAACATTAAAAGTGTAGGACCTTACACAGGGATAAAGACTTGTGCAGTTTTGTTCTTTTATACTAAATAAATTAGTCTTCGTGCACACCAGTTTCACCTGATTTTAAGTAGTGATGTGAAGATTTGCATTAGCCTATTCGCTATTCTATTGATTTCATTTGATCACTACAAACGGACGGGAACACTGATGGCAGTTTTTATCAATCCTTTGTTATAATTACAATAAAGTGGACGTAAAAAGTAAGTCTAAACGTCCTATGGTAGAATGGAATTTGGTTATATCATTCCTGGGCACACTCCATAACGTTTCATGTAAAACATTGATACAGGCTAGTGGCTAGTCTTATTTATTAATCCAGGCTTGCCTTTTATAAAACAGAGTAATAAAAGAATTGCAAACAACAATACTGATCCATTTCAATCTGCGAAACCTTTTTCCTGGACCTTTTTCTAATTTGCTTCTTTCCATAAAAAATAACGCACGTATACTTCTGTTAGTGTTAAGCATGTGCACAGTCGCGCTATCAATATTTAACTATGTTAATTACATAGCACTGGACGGCAATGAATGGAACGAATTTCCCATTCAAATCATACAGGGGACAGTTGTGAAAAAAATGTAGCAACCGATACCAGGAATGCGACACCTCGATGGAGGTCTCCGGGCGAAGTTCAATATTTATTTAAGAAGTGGGCGCGAGGGTCTAGGGGGGAGGTATCGGCGCGACTCGCGAGATGCTGTCCGAATGTTAATTTTCACGATGAAGCCATTTGTCGGACGTGAATCGAAGCTATAACAAGCACGATACATTTCTCGAAACCTATACGAAACGATGATCGTGCAACGCTTATTGTTGTATGAATTATTATGCCACATTTTATAGCGCAAACCCGATTGGTGCGTTTGCCGTTTCGCGAAAAATCGATTACAATGAGCTGCTTTTGTCGCTCATTGAACATTTTTGCTTTTTAATTCGGTAATTAAAGCCATTCGTAAAAATCAAAGGTCTTATTCGGTATATATACCTAAGATGAACATATTTTAATTTCAATGGACGTGCAAATATGTTTTAAGGAGACAAACATATGTATTTCGCTAAGGGTATAAATATCTATAGGCTCTTTATTCCTCGGTAATGCCACGGAGAAAGTCTAGTGCCAGCTGTCTGTTAGCAAAAAATCTACGTATTGCGATATTTTAGAACTATATTCCATATAAAATTAAAAGGTAGCGAAACTAACTCTTATTAATGTCATAAAAAACCGCTATCGAGAAAAATTCTTATAATAACTTTAAACTACTTACATACCTTTACTAACGAGACATTTCCAATGCAATTCATAAAAACATCGTAGCAGACAAAACATAAAGGTCTCTTCTTTAATTGCAAAATTTAATAGACATTGTACAACAATGACGTCCATACTATCGTATATAGTATCAAGTGTCAGTTATATCGCTGCTGAGTCGGCGTTCAGGGTGGTCCAAGAGATTAAATATTCGTCTTAGCAACATTCTAATGAGTTTCATTCATGTCGATAGACAAACGCAAGCAGAGGCCGCAACGATCGGTGAGCGAGCGAGCAGTCGGCTGCGCGTACGCATGTCAACAGAGCCTTTGTTTGAGGAGAAAGGTAAACGCGATGTAAAGACATCGGCCGTGTGAACCGACCACGACCGCATCGGGGCTTTACGTCGCGCCTCACCTCACGACAAACCGACGCATTAGCTTCAAATTCAAATAACTTTTATTCACTATACCCTCCATGTAATGCGCAGTGGTGCATAACCAAATGTCCATAACACAATACACAAACTATTTATTTAGAAAAGCTTTTCAAGAGCACCCTTAAAAGAGTTAATGACAAGGGCTAGTATATGATACAGTCATACTGTACACAGTCGAGACACTAATCTTGGTCGTTTCCACTTGGGTTTGCATTCTAGTCGGTATATACATAGTTTAAATACTATATATGACGCAATACTGTCTTGACGTCATTCGTAGACATGTTAGGACAAGAAGTAATTAAAACATAACGTGTTTATCTAGCAAACTCACATGACTTTTTTAACTAACATTTATTCAAAGCCAGTAGTTATCCTGCATAAAGTTTAGTTATGCTTATGTTTAGTTATACAGTCTGGAGCATAACTAAGAAGAATTGCAACATTCAAACTGAATTATACACAGAGGTAGAACTAATAAGTACAAATGCTTATAAGATTTCGATTGGATATTAAATTATAGTCGTTAGATTTGTGTTAAAAAAATATTGTTCACATCTCATCATAATGTAATACGTATCTAAAAATAATTTCCAAAAAACACGAATAACCAAAAAAATACCAAGCAAAGCTCGGTCATCCAGGTACTTAGTCATTGATACATTCATTATTCAAAAGTCGTGTTAGGAAAAGCACATGCTTTTTCCGTCTACCAACATTTGGTTTAAAATTGTGGAAGCTTATTATATATTTAAGAAGCTATCTACTGAATGTCAAGGAGCTATATAGCCTGAGTCGAAATGGATCGCTCTTGCAGGTAAAGGATTTATGAGATCCAATTTGTAAAGCGTCCTATCCATCGCGGTATGCCAATAGATCTATCAATGCCCTTAGGCTCAATTTATTAATAACAATGTTGTTATTTTTATAGGTTAAAACGGAATGTTGAAATTAATACTATAATAGATTGCAAAGTTCTAAAAGGGTAGACGTATAATTTACAATTTGAAGGTTAGAACCGACGAAGGATTTCAGACGTTTCGTTATTTTATTTTTAAATTTAGAAAGTTCCTTGTTTTTTTTTTATCCACAAATTTCTCGTGGACAATCCGCCTGCTTCATATGGTATAAATGAATTTTATTAATGTAATAAAGAAAACATTGGACGGTTGATAATTATTATTATGACGTAGATAAAGGTTTGCAAAGAAAAATAGTATATACAATGCCATTGAAATAAATCGGCTATACAGATTCTATCTACATCGTCCTCCATTAATAATTACTTTTCGTGCACACCAGGCTTTCAATTGTCACATTGCTTCCCCATTGTCACATTGTAATACAGTTAAATTGGTATTTGAAAGCAGTTCTTATATTGTAGCTATACATCGAAATTCCGAAAACCACTATCAAGCTCAATGACTTAATACAAAGCATTTAATACGATAGTTAAAATTTGGTTATTAAATTAAAGCTTATAAAATTATTACAGCTTATTAAATTAAAATTTGGTGTGTACGTATAGATGTACATTGGTACGGAGTAATTTGATATAGTTCGCCACGCTGCAGCTTAATTAATTTATATTTCGCATTAAAATACAAGATATCTGTTGCCGTATTCACAAGACTTCAGAAGGCAATATTTGCCGATATATCAGGAGTTGTCAATGAAATATTAAGAGCTGCAACGCGACACAAGCATATTAATTATCTTGTTACGTTAGCTCTCACTCATCAATATATACTCGAAATGAAATGGTCCGTGATATATATTGTGGTATACACGAAAAACTATTTCTTTACATTGTTTAAATATTACATGAACGTATGTACGTAAAACTATAAAAAGCTTGTTTATCCCACAAAAAACAGATCATCGACGGTTCAATGTTGTAAGTTGTACGTGTTAAATCTATTAAGCTTGTGGTAATAAAGACAGACAGGTTACGCAAACACTCGTGACCCAACCTCTCGGCTAGTTGGAGCCGTGGTGTCAGTGCTTGGCAAACTTTTGTAAAAAAAATAAGTATATGAATCAAATTTTGTTTTAGTGACTTTAGTACGGCTACTTTATGTTCGACGATGGTTGCAATGGTATGTTATGAAAATAACAAAATGTCAAACAGAGGTTATTGTCGTGTCATACATAACCATGGCAACCTAAATGAGGTTTTATTTTCATACCCCGTGGATAAAAGGTACCTATGTTATTTTTTGTACACCTGACAATGTTTATTGATTCGTAAACCCGATTTATCACTATCCTAAAATACATTAACTTATTTGGTTATGGTTCGATGTCTGTTTATTTTTTTCTTGTATTATACATATTTTGTGTGAAATATATAATTTTCAACGGACAAAATAAAATTATTGGTTTTTTAATGACTTATTTATGCAAGAGCATTTAATCTGTTTCATTTACATACTGAGAAATAATACAATATGTAACCATATTGTATTACTAATCTTTATCCGTATGTTAGATTTAGATATACATATATTTAAAAACATTCCACGCCAATCCCAGTTTGAGAACCTGAGTGCAAACTATAATTATTATTTCGGTATAATTAAGGACCCTTCACACGTGGTGCCACCTATTGTCCCACAGTAACAACTGCTATGAAGTATGTAAAAAAATACAATGGTATTGTTGTATTCGGAATGTAAAAAAAAATGGAATGGAACATGAGGGTAGATTATTTGTTAGATAGGGGGGGATACTGAAATTTTGTCAGGGACGTTTCGTTTCGTGCGCAAACGTTTAAATATCTCTTTTTATTATTATTGAATCTGATTATTCAACTGACTGATAATGTCTACATTGTAATCGTTTCTGCTAGATTATAATTAGGTTAAAATTAGTTATTGAGATACGGTATAATTAAATTAGCATAAGGTTGATTGTAAAGTATCATAAGAAGCGAAGTTATTTTTATTAACATCGTTAACCCACGTTTATTGGCGCCAATTTGTTGTTGTTTGGTAATGGCTAAACCATTTTAGTGCACGGTAGTTATAGTAGACGAGAAAACAATTACCTAGTATTATTGTTGTAGTTTTATAACAGCTGTTGCATGAATGGGTCGGCTCGACCGGTGTTATACCACGACCTAAAATGTCTTATTTAACGACGTATTGTCATTGACTTACAATTTACATCGATATTGTAAAAAAGTCATCAATGTAAACATGCTAAGTTTTACAAATAACCCTTAGTGTATAAAGATACAAAGTGAGCAAACGAGATACCATTATGGTCAAGCGTAAGCTTAATGCATTTCTAATCTGCCAAAGCTTTGAGATTATTTTAAAATGCTGCTACATAATAATAAAAAGCGAACGACACTCCTTGACATATATTATTGCAAACTTTATCAGAAAATACGTAACCGAAATAATACCTTTAGAACCCAAAAACAAATAATCGACAATAAAAATGTTTCGAATTAAAAAGAAAAATAAAATCGGTTTTTAAGCATCGGCACCCATTTTAATATTCAGTATGACATCGCACAGATTTTTTTTTCAAACGTCGATAACGAACGAATTTGTAAAACAAAGTGGATTCCCTACCTGTACCTCGAACAATATACAGCCCGAGCTTAGAAGTAATCGGCTCACTAAATCGAGTCGTTTTAACATGTCAGAACGAGATCTCGTAGGTGTTTTGTTTTTTTTCTCCGATTGTGAGAACGCAGTGGGTCGCCGCTATACATGTTTTGTACATTTTACGGCCACTTCATTAGGCTGTCCGAGCCACCGAGCGGTCGTTCCGAACGCCTCTATTGACACATCAACGATTTGCAAGATCATAAAAACGTGTCGCGTTTAATGTTATTTAGAATTTGTTATCAGTAAATATTTTCATAGTATATGCACATGTCAGTAGATATTTTATTTCGTTTATTTATTTTTATTGGGTTTATTCGCCGGCATGAGAGATTACAATTTTAAAGTAAACCATTTTCCACCACCACCACCAAATTCTAGGCGTCAGTGTTCCTGTCAGATTTCTTTCTTTTTTTAACGCTAGTCACAATCACACATCACCGTGCGAGGGG
>JWHW01003463.1:292808-318418 GCA_000931545.1 Papilio glaucus
ATAAACTTATTTTATATTCCCATTGTGATAACTTTTTTTGGGATAAAAAGCTATGTAATGTTGAACATGCAGTTTTTATAGGAAGATCAAGCATTTGGTTGAAATCTAATTATTTATGTTAAGAATCTAGTTCTATTTGAAAATAAATTATGTCGATACTACAGATTGACTACCTTTTATTAATAAAAATAATTACATATTTAATAAATTAATTATCTGCGACCGAACTCCACTTAATATTGTGCTGATACCACGGTGTCATAAATGATTTCCTGTGCTTATACTATGTAGCGAAAATTCATATATGTACATACATGTACGTGTATTGAGCAGTATTTTAATATGGCATAAGCTATTCCGTTACATGTTCTAAATTACTTTATAGCGATGTAAAAACAACACATGTTGCCAACATAAATATACATTCAGTATGGATTAAGAGTGACACGCAAGCTTGCAACACTACACTGCTTTATGCATCACAGTTTCCGCGTTCAATAATTACAACTGTTGATCTACATCTACTAGATGAAAAATATTAAAAATTATTTTTACAATGTTTTACACTTTTAAGGCGTAATAGTTGATTTCAAAGCAATTTGCTAATGCGTATATTAACGTTTGAAATGTAAACACATTTTTAAACTTCAATGTAGGTAGGCTTCAATGTAGGTAATAGTTAAAAATGTATTTTATTTTTGGTACAAGGTAAGGAAGAGCAGGAGTTCGCCTGGTGTAAAGTCACCACCGCAAGCCATGAACATCGATCGAACAAGGATCGGATGAGTTGCGGATGCACCCTCATAGGAGGAAAGAGGAAGAAAGTAGAATTAATCATGCGGAAAAATCGACTTCATCCCGTCGCACCCGCAGGTTTATTTAGATCGCATAAGGTGTCTTTATAGCAACTAGTCAAAGCTTATAAAACGTTCAAAATACTATTTATGACTCTCTTATCTTTAAAGAGCAAGGGTAGGAACACCCCATACCACAGGAAAAGCCAGATTTTCCGCGCCGCTCCAGGAGGCATTACATTTCAAAGTACCGTTACTTTAGATAACAATATTGAGTATGGCATGCAACGCCTCACTCATATACGAAACACAGTAGTATAATAAACTTAACGACCGTTTTGACCGGAGAAGATAGGTAATTCCCACTCAATTCGGCCCATCCTTGATCCTGTCGATTCTCGATGTATTGAAAAACATTCCTGTGACGTTTTGTATCTCATAGATTCGGTATAGCATTAGCGATAGCTATTTTCTTTATTTTAACAAATATTACTCTGTATACAATTAGTAACAAAAAAATTGTGAACGGTGCCATAAAAGCGTGAAGCGGATAAGAGACAATTACCGGCTTCTCGGAACGGTGCGAGGTAAATAGAGTCCACGTGCGTACAGTCATTATTAAGGCGAAATAGCACTGACGTCCATTTCACGGTACCGAGTTAGCCCACGCTCGGCAGTCGAACAGTGACAACTGTGACGCTTACTTCAGGCAACAATTGATTCAAAAATATTTTTCTCATACATTTTTATGTTCGTACAAATCAAACCGACCTCGTTATTGTCACGCGTTTCGATTGAGCGGGTAAATGTTTAATAAAATAATAACATCGAGCTACAAATACTTTGGTATGATATACGTCAAAACTCACTTTCTTCGTACAACGGATTTAACACAAAGTGGACAGACAACGGATTTTAGCTAACTTCTTCAAATCTTTCTTTTACGACTTCTTTACATATAATCAGAAATCCTTATAGAAAATCACTGCAATATAAGAGGAGCGATAGAGACTAACTCTTTAGGAATCGACATATAGGATGGAGCGGGCGCAAAATTCCATGAAGCCAGATAGAACTCAAACACACATCTTTTATTTGGTTTCTCTCGTTGGGTTCGAAATGTAACACTGTATATGTGAGGTTTTCAAGCTAAAATCGCACGTCAGTGATCTTACACAATAAAGTTCAAGAGTTATAGCACCTGTCGCGCTTGTGACATTGTGAACTCATTTCAAACGATACCGGTCCGCATTTAATTCGAGCCTTGTTCCCGGCACCGACGGGGTCATGCAAATTAAGAAGTACGAAGTTATAATGCAACACGTCGTAACGCTAACTACTTCTCGGAACTTTGTGAAGTGCGTGATGATTTTATACTTTGCAATTTAGCAAGTAAAAACAAGTGGATAATGACATAACCCACCCGCGGCCGCCGGCGACCGGCTTTCAAGCTTCATATCGCAAACGTTGTGAGTCACGCAAATAAATCCGCTCCACGTCACCTAAACATATCGAATCTAAATCTAACATTTAGATACTTTATAACAATCCTCATTTTATCATATTACAGAAATATTAACAATGTTGCCTTGTACCTTTTTTCCGGCGGGCTTGATACTCTTGTTAATAATAAAATAAAATTTTCATTTGTAGACTTTAAGCAGTCTTCGATTTAATAACCTTCTTTAGTCATCAAAGACGACATTTGGTAGTGGGAAAATCTAACTGGTTACCGTAATTTGAAACAGTTTCGACGAACTTTTTTTCATTTATTGTGCTACGTGTTTTTATATAAAAAAGCTAATCGACGCTAACCCTAACCAATTTAACATGCAGTATTAAAAGAAATAGATGAATAATTTCAACAGAATGTAAAAATCCTAGAGAATAAGCTGATACCTTTATCAAAGTAAAGACATAGCTTCAAACTAGTTTTGTTATTTTTGTGTTTTAATAAGAATTAAATTAAGAAAGCAATTTTTTTACGATCACCTATTGTTACTTGTTATTGGCCATGAACATATCTAGTACTCTAGTGTCGAGAGTGTTTAACTTGCGAAAAAGTATCTTATTTAATCTCCTACGACTCTTTGACTGTTACTGTTTATATTGTAATACATGTATGGTCGAGAGCCGCTTCATCGCCATTTATAGAAAATAGCACCAAAGAGTAGAAGGAACGAAGGAGAATAAATGTAGATAGTTTATCACGCCTATTAAAATATTTTATTTTTGTTTTAAGCAATTTATACTTACAATCAATTTAAGATATATGAGGATTATCTCATAAAACATCTACCTTACTTATCTACCAATATGTTAGCTTCGGTAATTTACCCTTTGCACTCCTGCCAATTAATCACTGAGACATATAAACATACTAATAATGTCTTTATCGCGCCCAAGAATTGATTATAAACGCGATAAATAAAACAGAGATATAAGGTATTGTTTAAAATGATGAGCAAAACTTTGGACAAAAAAACAACTTCAAATAAAATATATTCAAAAACAACAAATATCCTGAAAAGAAAAATATATTTTACGCAATTAAACATAAAAATCAATTTTTAATGATATTTAATATTAAAGTCGGCGTCAGCCAAGGAAATAATATGTAATGTTTTTTTATTTTCAGGATATTTCTTGTTTTTGAATATATTTTATTTGAAGTTGTTTTTTTGGCCAAAGTTTTGTTTATCCAGATACTGGTTGTTGCACAATACTTCGCATGTTCAATGTTTGACAAAGTAGCAATTATTATCTAGCTAATTGAAACATAGTACGTAACTGCATTTGAATTTAAAAAGTAACTGCTGATTACTATACTTAGATATAAAAACAGAGCTAATAATTGAACAGTGGATAACTTGTTATTAATAAGAGACACTGACTGGGCACTGCATAATCGCACAGATGAATAATAACTACTACAAATCAACTATTTTACTAACTATATACATATATAGGAAAAAATCAGTTTCCCTGTGCAATAGTGCGATTTAGGTCTCCTATTTGATGGGGTTACCGAAGATGCACAAAAGTAATTGAAAAAATCTAAATGCTACACTGTTTTTAATTTCTTTCCTTGTTTTTTTTTTATAAAATATTAAACTTCATAATGATAGTTGACGGTACAAACCGATCGTACATAAAAATACCGGATTGTATGAGTATCGACATTTTAATTATGTTCTACTGGCATTATATGCGCTATGACACTTTGGAGGAAAATATGAATCTAATAACATCTCACTCCTCAAAATCGGTCTTTTAGACTAAACAAAGTCACAATGGAACGGACATAAAATACCCGTGAAAAACATTGTCCTACTTCTGGGTCAGTCATTATAAGATAAAAGCGAAAGACATTGATGGATCTCGATCAATATTAGCTAGAATAAGATTTCCTTAAGTTCAGGAATCTTTAATGTACTGCGCCCAGTGTGTATTCAAATGTTTCGTTAGTTATTTTAAATCATCATTCGTCATTTTATTTTACAAGGAAGAGCATACCCCTTAACTTTTTCACACTTCGCTGTTATTAATTTTATGCCAATCTCTATATTATAATAAGCACTTTGTTCACATACCACCTTGTTCTAGTTTCAATACAGTACGAATGTCGTAAGACATTGTCCGATACATGAAAGAGATGTACACTTACACGGGCTTAAATTCAATAAACAAACGCTGTGTGTATGTATGTCGGTCGATATAGTGACAGATTGCAATGGGGTGAGGTTACTTCGACAGTACCAGCAGCCTCCGCTACTGCGACATACCGCTACAGCTGCAGCCGAGATCAGGCCGTATTACTGACGCAATTACGTCTATGAGTCGGACAAGCCGGCCGATCAATACCACTATTGCACACATCTACCGTCAGAAGAGATTACTTTGTGTCTACAAACCATTCTACTATAGATCATGTAATAGATCTTTTACATCATATACATAAGTTTTGTTATTGAAACAAATGAAAATATATGTAAATATTAAACTCTTATTATTTTTAAAACAAAGGGATAGCTTAGTAGCTGTTTTTCTCATTTATGATTCGGTCGGGGATTCGAAGCCCAGACGATTTTTCGCAATTCATATTATTTTCTATTCCTTTTTTTGGCCCTGTGAATTATGGCAATAAGCAGATGAGATTTGCGAAAAAGCGGATAGTGATTGGTATATCTCTGTTAGATTTAGGTTATGAAAAGGTGTCGTCAGCTGCCGAGCAGTTACATAATAGTCAGGCTTTTGAATTTTTTGTTTTGCGTTTTTCTGTAGCCTGTATTATTAATGTAACCGTAAATGCATTACATCACTAAAAGTTAAGAAATACATGAAAAACAACAGCCTTTAAAATTTGTAAAGCTCTGTCAAATGTCACCACTTCGATTCCCTACAATTTTTATCAGATCGTCGTTGGCACCTGGCACCCTTTAAACGGACAAATGCATAAATGGTAAGCCTTATGTCAGAAAATATTATACACGAGAATTCGAAATGGATTAAAAAAATATGTACACACACATTTTCGTTATTTAAATATATATATTTTTTTTGTATTGTACGCAAAATGATTTTTTTTTTGCGACAATCTTAAGCAATAGGAACTTTAAGCAATTGTCGTTCGAGAAATCGACTAGCGGGACGTCGATTGTTTTTCGGATCACGAGGCTGTTTCTCCGAATCACTTTTTACTGCGTCTTAACCGATACATTTTAATAACCAACCGCACATTCGCCAAATACTTGTATTAAACTTTTAACTGATGACAGTATTCATTTAAAAAAATAATCTATATCAAAATATGAACGAACTAAAAAGACACTTGCGTTATCGTCGAAGATAACGAAGAGATCATGTCTACAAATCTACACTCAGACTGTGAATAAAACTATACACAAGTACTAAGCTTTTCAAGCGATCATTGCTTTATAAATATCACAGGTGTGACACCGCAGGACATTGCCGTTTGAGAATCAAATGTGATTATAATTTCATCCGCGAATACAATGCTCAAAAATATTTCCAGTAGCCGTTTTTACACGTCCACACCTGCGCATTGTTGCTCGGGAATTTAAACATGGCGGCGTCGCAAACGACAGCCGTGATTGAAATTTAGATTAGTGTTAAACGTACTCACCATTCGATGCTCCTATAGCCTTTGACGCAGCAATGGATGCTCTTGAACTTGTCTTGGAAGCCGTACTCAAAGGAGACGGGCTCCTTGGTGAACTGCATCCACGTGGTGTTGGTGTGCAGCGTGTCCGTCGCGCAGTAGCCGGCGCCGAGCGACCGCGGCACCAACACTAGCACCGCCAGCGACACCAGACCCCACATCCTGAACTCTGACAGCCTGTATGGAAAAAAACAATCAGATAACTATAAGATTATTTCATCAACAACAGACGACTGAGGGAAAAATGCGGCTTACAATATTTTGACAATACAGACGACAAAGATGTTATTGAATTTATTTTTACGTCTGATGTTTATAAAAAAATAATATTGTATTTAATTTGCTACATTGACAGAAATTTTGCATTTATAATATTTGAATTCTCATATCTGTTTTCATGGCCGGTGCTGCGGTAGAGAACAACAACTGCAATCAGCTTTGATCCGAGCTTATAATGTGGTAGCAACATACATAGCCATAACTAGTCGAAAGATACAAATTGTGTTTGTTAAGCATGGAACGAAGGCTCGTTAGTGAAAACTATTTAAGGTTGTAAATAAAAAATACTAATAAACGACCGCAACTACGTTGGTATGGATTTCGAAAACTTTAATTCTTGTGTAGCTTTTCGTTTTTATCGCACCGTAAATACGAGAACGTCAGTAATTACGGTTTGAACTCGCTATTAATTTCTATCGTTCTAAAAATAAAAGCATCGTTATTATATGTAAATCATTATATAAATCCTAGGAATATATAAATCATTGAACTCCATATAGTGACTGCCGGACTACACTCTTCAAAGCGTCTAATACGAAAAAAAAATATGTTTAAACGCCAATCAATATTTATTAGGTGTTTTGTCGTATCAGATTACAAAATCTACGACTAAATCTTTACGGAGCCGATATATGTGAGGTTGTAAACAACCGTCTTGCCTTTGTTATTGTTAATTGTTTTTAGTACATGTGTTAACAAAGTTTGATTACATTGCCTAGGAAATTATGGTCTCAGTCATCCATCCCCATAAACTTAGGTTTATAATGTTAAAAGGATTTCAATAATAAGGACAATAAATATTGTAAGATTTCCTTTTATTCAAGGACCCTAATGAAAACAATCGAGAGAGAATAAGAAACCACCTAAATACTATTCAAAGCAATTACTCTATTACTTACAAAGTAAACCGAACAATTACATTAGCGTTTCTCGTGAAAGGGACTGACGGTGAATTATGACAATAATAATTTATACAACATTAAGTTTTATAAAATTTAATCTCACTTTATCACTCAATACTCTAGCAGGTTTTAAAGACATTAAAACAATTCAGCTCCGTATAAGCAACACAATAGATTCATGCTTTAAAGCTTAAAGTATTATGATACCCACTACAAACTGCTGCAAGTTCCGTGAAATACAAATAGGGTTGCCAATTGTGGTTTCAGTCCGTTATAAATAATTCTAATGAAAAAAGATAACGAAATTTATGAAATCCATTTAGAAATAAAAAAGTATTTCTTTTACGCCTATTAACAATGTGTTTCAGCTTTGAGGTTTATAATTAATAAGCAACTACAGTTTGGGTACATTTCTATTTTCTATAATAAGAACAATATATCCATATTAAAAGTAACATGCAAGCATTAATATAGTTCAAAATCTTTTGGAAAATATTATGTCGTTG
Organism: Papilio glaucus; assembly: GCA_000931545.1. Taxonomy (NCBI): domain Eukaryota; kingdom Metazoa; phylum Arthropoda; class Insecta; order Lepidoptera; family Papilionidae; genus Papilio; species Papilio glaucus. The sequence goes on from JWHW01003463.1 coordinate 300,472, forward strand.
TTACCATAGAGTCACGTGTTAAAATGTTATATCTGTTTACTTTAGCTCGTGTCTTTATGTATATAAATTAATATCATAAAGACGAATAGAAATATAGGCAACCTTAATGTTTAATTGCCTGTCACAATCGTCTATTGATAGCAAGAAATGTCCGAACTTTATATTTCAGTTGAATTGTTTTGCTGACTAACGATTCCGACTATCGGGTTGGCGTTGCAAAATAAAAATAAATTGCTTAAATATTCAATACATTACAAAATACGTATCAATAGGTTTATAGTTCAAATTTCAAATTTAAACACATAAATATAATTGTGATTGTGTCTATAAATTATTTCTAGGTATATTTTGTATTGATTATATTCTAAATATCACAGTCATAAGGATTGCTGACAGAAGTGAAAATTCTTACTGAATATCGTGTAACGCGGCTATGAAGTTTTCACTTCAAGAACATTAAAAACTTACAATTGACAGGTCGTAGATATTGATATGTCGATAGTAATGTTGATATGTACATATTTATATATTTCTTCTGTGCATGTGTATGTGAATGAACGTATAACCCGCTGGATCAATTTTGATGTTTTTTTTTGTGAATTTTTAGTACGTTTGAGCGTTCCCAAGGCCCGGGATGATTTAGACACGCAATTGGGCCTGGTAGGTCAGATTCCAGAAGATTTTTTTTGTAGCTGAATCAGCTAATATCAGGCAAGCCAACTTGGGTGCGAGGTCAAATTATTATATCCAAAATATATAATATTTTACAATTTTAGTTTTTTGTTTCTTTCATAAAAAATATGAAAATTTGTTCAGTGTCGGATTACTTTTATCTAAGGAGCACTCAAATTATCTTGGCTTTCAGTTGTGCAGGATTACGTTTTCATCAGAATCAGAAGCACCCGTAGTAGCAAAATGACATTTGCGCAATCCTCAAATTTGAGGAAAAAAGAATAAAAATTTCATATAGCGGTCTATTTTTTTGCTCCTGAGCGTTTTTACAGCCAGATGGGATAGTGCAGCAGTGCGTATGTGAAAATAATAACTTTATGTATAATTTTTATCGTACTACTAACACTAGTTTTGAAGTGTTATTATTACATGCAAATTGATATTCTTTTTCTTTTTATGTATATTTTTAAACACTTGCACTCTAATCTAACTTAGGCAGTATATAAAAAAAATTATTAGCACACACCATTTTTTTTTCTATTTTGTGTGTGCAAAAATATGTTTTATGCTATTTCTGCATATAACCTATCTTTGAGCCAAAATTTAGTCTCGGGTAGCATTACATTGTAAGCTTAAGTTCTTATTTAGTTCATTTAGGTCAATTTTTCGATTTACAATTTACAAATACAAACCTGACGACTAAAAAAGCGTATTTTGTTATAAAATACACATATCTAAATATTTTTATAAAGTAAACAGGTTTCCAAGATTAAAAGTCGGACACCGCATTGCAAAGTTTTTGCTTCGATAAAAACGTAGTTATAATTCGAGTTTAACTCCTACAAAATACCGAAACCTAAATACTTACGACGACGGTTTAGGCACAAAATGATCCGTCCTACAATTCCGCGAATGCCAATTAGTGACTGGGCTTAAACCACTTGGAAATACCAATACCTAACGTTATCCTTTACACACTCCCATACACCACATCGTTTTCTTTGGAACGCCTGTTACGCAAGACTGTTATACTTGGAAGTGATTCAAATTGAAGTTTTGCTTATTTTTGAAGTGAAAACTTCTTTAGCCGCGTAAGACGATATTTCGTAGGGCAAAATCAAAGTTGTTCGCATGAAGAACATGCCCAAAATCCGCCAGCAACATGCATATTTGAATTTGAACCAGTTACGACGAACTTTTTTTTTATATATTTTTTTGTATTCAATTTTGAATCTATTGTCGCGCCTTCCCACGTTTGAGTTTTCACTTCTGTCGGGCTTATTTTATAATTTATTGTACGTGTAAAATAATTTACGTACAAAAGTCACGAGTTTGTACAGAGCCCCAGAGAGGACGAGGCGACGAGGCCTACATCCCGCAGTGATCGAGTTTAACATGAATGTGATGACGATAATAGAATTTGTGTGTATGTGTGCATGCGCTTTGTATAGTGATAACGTAGATAATGCAGTGTTTCCAGGAATTTGCAATGCGTAACAACACAAACGGTGCAACAATAGATTTTCGGGCGTCTACCCATTGTCCCAAACCGCACTGAGGACCTATCGCGGATAGTATACATATGTATACTACCTTTACATAAAAGGCCTGTTCTCCTACTATAATTCTAAAAGTATCCTGCACACATGTAAATCGATTCACCATATCTGAATGACTGTTATACGAAAAGCTTTTAGCAGTTCTAATTTATGAGGATTGAATTAAGATGTTTACACTATTGTTGTGAGTTCTTTGGTAGCAATAAAAAGCATTATAAACACAATGTTGTTCGTTTATAACGGTACCGTTGTTAGGAGAATTAAATAGACTATGAAGAGCAGTATCATTGTTATATCTTAGAGTTTAGAGTAGTTCCCTGATGTTACTTTTACGAAGAACCGCTATGTTCATTTTAGTGAGTAATTTGGGGACAAGCGATTCGTACGAGCAATAGCATCACTTATATCTAAAGATTAATTACAAAATGCGAGTAACTAAAAGTACTCGCAAGTAATTATTTATCGATCTTTAAACAACAATATTACAAATAAAATTTTGAATTTAAACATTATTATTTACATAAATACACATAAATAAATATGCAAAATTCCCATACAAAAAGATAAAAACAAATTGATCGGACAGCGGCAAACCGCACAATGTGAAGGGATTTTGCCACAAGCAAGAAGTCCGCGACGCTAATATGATTGTACAGACATCAGTAAACTTTCTACCACATCATAAAAGCTTAGTGATTAAGGAGTTATCTTAAATTCCTAAGCACAAGTCAAAAGTTATCTTTTTTGTATTCTCCAATTTTACTACACTGCCTATGACTTGTTTGAGAAAATAATAAGCGTGAACAGTAACTTAAGGTAGGTAACATTCAGAGGAAATCTACTACCTACCTACTATTAAGTTTATCGTTAATGTACTTGTATGTAAACACCATTGTAACCAAACTTTTGAGATATGTTCAAAATAAGGGTTTCCGATCGTACAGGTTTGAGTTAAAAATAAAATTAAACATTTATAACTATAAATGTTTAATTTTATTGATTGACTCCATATAAATATATACTTGACGGCACATAGCTTTTATAAAAAGTTATTGGTACCGGCGGATATAACCGCGTATCCGTGGGCTTATTTAATTTAAATAAAATTACTAACGCCTTCTTTCCTTTCGGGAGAGTAGGCCTTCACAGTAGTAATAACTGACGTCAGTTTTCCTTTAAGGTGACTGCGGGTACTGTGGGTAAATCGAGTGTCGCTGGTGCACTCAATACGTTTAACTGCCAGGTCATCTAATCCTTGTACTAAATATTTGTTTAAATGTATGGTATAACAAGCTGATGACACTACTATTGACTAGACATGCAAAATAGTGGACAATGATGTAATTTTCTAGTAATTGGTATAAGCAATATCAATTCATGTATTGACTTGAAACATTCGGCAATATTGTAATCATTATGTTTAACGTCTGTAACACGATACTTTGAACGGAATATTACTGGAATAATCAGTAAAGACAAGTGATGATTATTGAGTAATCATCCCCATTCCACTTGACTGACAGGAGTTGAAATCGTCACCTCGTTTTGTACTAATGAGTTTACGTTTTAATAACAAATATGTTTTAATAATAAACAAATTGAAATTGTTTTCCAATATATTCCAATCAAATAAAAGACAGTACTTTTTTACAAATATATAAACATAATAACGAACTCTCACATGCCCGAGTTGTTAATTAATACTAATAATACACACTAGCAGTAGTTAGTAAAATAAAACAATTGGCAATACACGCTCCTTTTTTTTTCTAACCAATTAGTTGTGACCCCTCGGCTCACAACTAATTGCAAAAACACCTAAATGTAAAGATCCCATCACCTAATACTGGGATTAACGTCGCCTGTATATATACATGTGTATATATGAAATTGATTAAATATAATTATCTTTTTTTTATTCAACATAATGTATAACATAAAACAGTTATTGCCCACAAACCATGTTGGTGGTTGGTGTGTGGGATCTCGAATCTCCGTAAACATTTAGCAATTATTGATTAAGCTAGTGTCTGTGTAATCTATATATATGTTTTTTAAATAATTTCTTAGTGATCAAGATCTGTATGAGTTCTGTCTCCATAATAATTGTGTATTTTTGGTACAGTAAATCTGCCGGACACCATCGAATGGGTATTGTACACATTTTTAATGCCATCCAAGTCGGTCTCTCAGTTGCCATGGCCACTGACTAAAAGGAGATATTTATCTATCACTGTTAACAAAAAATACAGGCAAAAGTGAGCCGTACAATTCAATCACATCGTTTATTAATCTATGGATTTCGCTTCGATACCGAAGAGGTATGTGCTGAAAATTTTAATAAGGTCCCTCTCACGCATGCTAGCTAACACAGGTAGCTCTGCATGGACATTGTCATGCACTGCATATGGCCGCATCGGACATGTAGCAACTCGTGCGAATTGAAGCTATACATTTTTTACCATTTTTTGAGCAAAACTTTATGGTACAGATTGAATATTTTTTTACATATTAATGTATGGTTTAATGGTTAAGGCATTTTTAATAACGAACACTAATTATTCTACATAACATCATTTCCTAAAATGTAGACCGATTCAATTGATACACGGATGTCAAAACAAAACAATTTTTTTCAGTGTCTAGATTTTTTGTCAACGACATACACGTGTCTTGTAAGGAGACCATCTATCGATCATTAGGTGAGTACGGTCTGGAAGGCCTTATCTCTAGCCGCTTTTTTAAAATGCGATGTGAATTTAACTGTGTCTATTTTTGACATTAAGTGCTATCTTGATATCTAAATTGTTTTCAATATTTGGTAAAGGAGATATTTATTCCACAGCCGGCGGCAATATGTTTAAACAGGTGACTCTATGTACGGATTAAAGTTCTTGGATACTTATCGCTTATCAGAAAACGATATTTGGGGATTTACCGTTACCGCAGTGACGTTAACGTTAAAGCGGACGAAAATAATTACCAAACATCTTATTCTAAATCAAAGATGAAATAAATTTTAATTATAGTAGACAAAAACTCTACATACTATACCAGCGACTTCGCGATTTGTGTCAACCTTGTACTTATATCATCATCACGCATCAACAGCTATTCCATCTTATACAAGAGGAATCTGATTGCCTGATCTATTGACACGTTTATATGGAAAGTCGCCGCTGAAAATATTGACTGCTAATAAAATAATAGGGGCTGAAGCTGGGGTGAAAAAAATCAAAGCACAGAGAGTAATGTAATCATATACGCCGGCAAGAAATTTCGTAATCAGTGGACGCTCTTACCGGGTGCACAGCGCGGTACCCATGATCAACTTGTTTAGGTATGCCTTCCTGCTATGACACGCAGCACGCAGCAAAGCCCGTTCCTGCAATTACCGGCAGCCGACACACATAGCTGCCGGCAATTTGCCGCTCCTCCCGCGAGCTTCAGCGACCGCCTTCTCGGAAAAGCAGTTGCATCAGTCGAGCGCAGCGATGCGACGATTAAAGCGCTAATTACCTACGCCCCCGTATACCACGGCTCCGCACCGTACCGCACTCGTTACGCACTAATTTGCTCAGCATTCTACTCTCATGTAAGACTTAAAGATAGCCACAATTACCAACGGACAACATATAATAAGGCTTACGGACTATATAAAAATAAAATAAATTATATGATGATAATTTTTAATGACTCCTTTCATTTATCGAAATGTAATATAATATTTATCTGACTATATGGATTTTACCCACGATAATGACATCATGATAATTCCAAATTAGCATAATGTCTTCTTGGACCTATTAACCTTCAACCCTGTTGTTCATTTCGAATTTTGCAATTAAAATATGGAAAGCCATCTACTATCTAATAATATTCTTATCTATTAGCTAATAATACTTTAAAGTGCTATGAGCGCAAGCTGATGCCTCTGAAAAGTTATGACAGTAATAAGATATTGGATTCAAACCTATGATCTTATGTTAAGAAGTCGCACCCGACATCACATGGCTATTGGCACTTCAGTTTATATTTGTTGAGTTTATTGAACATAATAGACAAATTGCTTATGAATGCTTATCATCGCTAAAATCCCAATAAAACTTTAACTTACAATGTAAGATTCAACAGTAACATGGCTATTTGCAAAACTTGTGAGCAATTAATGCAAATCAAATTAATATCCATTATTAACTTGTCAATGCACATGCATGCATTAATAAATAAAATGAAGGTATCTTAACATGCATTACCTAAGGATTGTAGTAATATAAATAATAATAAAATTGTTAGACTTTGAACACTTTTGACTTTTTTTTATTGATGTACTTAATAATTATTATGGTAATTGGCAAAATTCTTGATCATTTTTATAGTTGGGTTATTCCAAAAGATGTGGGGGTGCTTTCTATCTACCTTCTCAGGGAAAAGAATTTTGAAAGGATTACATTTCATCACATTTTGTTTAGAATATTGCTACTAAATTGATTATGATGTAAAAAAAATATTGCAAAGTTTTGGGTGTGTTTAACAATTTGCAAGCAGGAACTTAAAGTTAAAAAATTTTTTTAATTTCTTTGCTGTTTTGGCTATGCAAAACTGACATGCTTGCATTATTTTAACAAGAAGTGTCTGAAGGGAGCCTTGAAAGTTAAGTTTGAGCATAGACCACAAGCCTGACAGTCAAGTGTCTTCAAGGAATTTGAATAGACATTAACTTTACAAAATTTATTTTGTAAACTTGATGTCAATTTTAATCTTTCAAGAACAGTGTATTTCCTTTGAATAGGAGTGGTGTTGGGAGGAAGCAGTAATACTCCCTTCAAATTTGTCCCCCTCAAACCAGCTTCGAGATATAAATGTCTACTAAAGTTTTGACTTAAGTTTACAGATCAGACAGAGATTATGAGACTTCAATTTTGTATAAACGCTGCTTTCCTTACATGAATTTGTATATTTATAGTCCTCTAGTACACATATGTTTATTATGTTATATTAATGAGTAAGTTAAAAAGTTATTTGCAACATTGCTACACAAGAAGCAAATAACTATTTTACTTTTTATAATTTTATAAGGGTCCTTATTGAGCATTTTAAACTATTATCAATGAGCACAAGAATGAAGCAAAAACGAAAAGATTTTGATAAAAAAGAGAAAAATTGTGTTAAAGTTAAAAATAAAACATTAGGCTTTTCTTCGTCACTTTAGTTTCGCTATACCTAATGCCAATATAATTAATAATTTTTTCTTATGTGTAAACAAATACTATGCATTGTACATTAGCATAAAAATACGTAAAATAAGTTTAATTTCAAAATATAATTAACACTTGATCTTTATACTATGTTTCATTGATTTTTACAATATAACTCATATTTTGCTTAAAGTGTAATACTATAATACCAAGTATAAACAAATAGCAATATAAAAGGTCTTACTTAATAAAATTTTATATTTTTCATACATCGTTGGGCCTTTCGCATATTAAATTTACTATGAAGATGCACGCAACTTTGTTTGTGTAAACATGTCAATATACGAGAAATAGCGGTAAAATAGCAAAATGCATTTATTTTTGTTTTGAGACAGTAATTTAACTATAATAAATTCCTCATGCACCCAAAACTTATACTGTACAAAGAAAGAATTACTCACCGAATACCAAGATAATAATATCCAACTTTCCAAGAATTCTACTTTAAAAACTGTACAGTTATTCAATTTGCCACAGTTCGTTCAATAACACAACACTAGTTCGTATTTATTCATACTTCATTTTAAATATAGTTTTAATTATAAAAATTTAAACTAAACGCAAAATAAACTAGTATACATTTGTTTGAGAGAAAGCACCACATGCTTTCTATATAAATGTGGAACGCAGACTGACTTAACTTGACTTGACACTGACAGTTGTGAGCACAAAGTGACGATGTACGTTTGGAAACGTGTGTAAACTAACAATTTAATGACAGATATTATTTCAATAATAGTCATTGATCTCTTTAATATTAACTGAATATTTGTTGTTAAAACTCGTTTTTTTATAATAACTGATCTCTACATACGTAATCTGGGCAGACTACAGTCCGTAATGAAGCGATTTGATTTTCGCCATTTTGGCGCTGATGGCAGCATTGAGCGAGCAAGGAACTAATACTAAAGATGAGACAATGTACCGATTATTGATGATGATGAACTAAGATGATTAACTACACCTTGTTTCAATGCCACATATCATTGTTGTAAACAAAAAACGTCATTTACGATACATGTCAGCTGAATGCAGTGAATGATTCATTAGAAGGTAAAGGTATGAAGATAAATGTAGAGAAGATAATGATGTTTGAAAGAGAACAAAGTAAGACAGTAATTGAAATAAATGTTAACTGTAAAGAAATGGAACAGGTGGAAGAGTTCGTGTATTTGGGTTGTATGTTTAGTAGAGGTGGTCGGCATGTTAAAGATTTTGAACGACGAGTGAATGCGGGAAATAAAATGAATGGGGCTATAGGTACAGTAGTGAGGAGTCCGAATGTGTATATGAGGGCTCGTCTGGCAATACACATAATGCTGTACTAGTCTACACTTTAATGTATGGAAGTGAGAGCTGGGTTTGGCAGGAAAAGCATGTTAGTGTAGTTAATGTCGTTGAGATGCGATCCTTAAGAAGTATGTTAGGCGTGACATTGAATGATAGGATTAAAAATTGCATTATAAGGAAAAAGTATGGCATAAAAGTGGATGTTGTGACTAGAATTTAGCAAAGTATGCTTAGGTAGTTCGGGCATGTTGAAAGGATGAATGAAAAGAGAATAACAAAACAAATTTATATTGCAAAAGTGAGTGGCAATGTTGGTAGGGGATGCCCTAGGAAAACTTATATCGATCAAATTACTGACTTACTAAAAAAGGGCGATATATGGAGCACCCATTACCGACAAGCATGCATGCGTAGATGTATGAATGCAGAAGAAGCGAGAGAGGTGTGCCAAGATCGCGCCAAATGGAAATCCATAATCTCTGCCTACCCCTCTGGGTTACGGGCGTGAGCGCATATTTATTTTTATTTTATGTCAGCCATAACATTTTTTATACTTTCATCGGAAATGTTGTAATTTTGTGGAATCCGTGAGAGAAAGGTAAATGAAATTGTAATATTGACAGCTAATGTTATAAGGTAATATGAGAAAAAGTTATCATACGAAAATATTTTGGAATTTTAACGTAAAAACCTTTACGTTTACAAAATCACATCTTGCTGTGAAACAAGGTATAGATATGTACTATGAGCGTGAAAATAAAGTCGAAGCAGGTCTCACATCTCACACCTCTGGGCTGCGCCCCTTGCTGTTGCTGACTGCGCTCTATGTGCTTTCAATAAAGGGATCGGTTTTAACTCATCCAGCAATTAATACAGCTTATAAGTCAACACAACATAAATTAATTCTAAGGCAGAACAAAATTAGCCCTGTCAGGTAGTAAAACTATAAATGGATATATCCATCCACCTTCAAATTCAGTCGATATGTAGTCGATGAAATAATACATACAGTACTACTAATTTTCGGAGATGTCGTCGCTGGTAACCTTATTGACGGTTCTTACAGCTTCATCTGATACAGGGCTCGCGATCCGAGTGATCTTGAGCTAAAAGTAAAAAATTCTAGGTCCCTAACGTAATCTAGGGGCGTAGTTGCTGGATTTAGCAGCTATCGGTGTGGGTGATGTGTCTATTCAAGTCGAACGTGTTACCGTCGAAGACTATAATGATGTCTACTAAGTAGGTCTACGTGATCGTCGACGGAAGGAGCGTACCTGTCCCCCGACGGTCGTCAACTGTTTTAACGAGCGTCTGGGGGCGGTGAGGACCGCCCTTTACCGCGGGTGCGATTTGTGTTCGCGATGCGTATCTGTCGTCGTACTCGTAAGCGAGGACGGTAAGAGTTTTGTCGTGTCTGTGCTATGGTTTGAGTGTCCTCGTGATCGCTGTGGATCAGTAGGACGCGTTTAGCTCTGCGATTGGCGACTGTAGACTCAGAATTTGGTATGTAGTCGGCGGCCTGAACTATGAGAGGGTTGGGATGTGTAGCGGCGCTTTCAAAATAGCGCTTCGAGACTTCCCGGAAATGCTCTTGGATTGTGTTCATTTTTAGGTCATATGTATATGTTCCTTGCGCTGGAACAATCGGGCCCAAGCGGCTTTTCGAAGGAAGCGGTTTTGGATTATTTGGAGTTGGTTTATTTTATAAGTGTGTACGCGAGCGAATACTACGCTCGCGTAGGACATTATGGGGAGTATGCATGACTTATAAAGCAGCAGTTTGTACCATAAGGAAAGTTTGCTTGAAGAGCATGTGAGCGGGTGGAGTTTACAATGTTAACAATGCATGCTTTACGTCGGATCTCTTTGAGGTGAGCTGTGAAATTAAGTTTTTCATCTAACGTGATACCTAGGTACTTTGCGGTTTTCCGCCATGGGATAGGTTGGCCGAATAGGGAGATTTGCCCTAATCTGCGCGATGGCTTGGGGCGTCCTGGGCTGGCTTCGACTAAAGTGTATTGCTACACTTTTTTCTGGGTTAATTTCTACTCTCCATTTAGCAAACCACTTTGCGTAGTAAAGGGCCGTGTCTTCTGTGAAAAGAGCTAGATTGACTTGCGGATCCTTTGGAATGTCACTGGTGAATAGTGAAAATAGTAGGGGAGATAAGACAGAGCCTTGGGGGACTCCGGCTTGAATGGGGTGGGCAGAAGATAGGGTGCCTTCTACACGGTATCGGAAATACATACAGTATATTACATAAGGAATTAATAAATTTACATGAAAACTTATTTTTTCTTTTTTACGGCAGCCTTTTTAGAATTTCGGAGATGTTTGAAGGCACCAAGAGCACGGCGCACCATTAAGCCTCGCCACCATGACTGGATTCTCGTGGCTGAAGCCTTCGCATGCTGCTCGCGGGCCAGGCGGGCTGCGCGTTCTCTCTTGAAAGTCAGCCATGCGCGCATTTCGCCGGCATGTAGATCGAACTGAAACAACCAAGGGAAGTAATTTATCAAGTAGGTGGGTGGGGTTTTCTAGTAGTTTTTAAATAACATTGAATTTTAAATTGGTACACTTGTGTATCGCGGGAGCTATTCCCATTCCCGTTTCCTCTCAACACTGCTCCCACATTGAAAAGAAACATCACATTCCCAAGAAAATTTAAAAAATAAATTTCGTAAACATAACATCCTTATTTCGAACGCCATAGAGTCGCTTTTGGCTATGGTCTATGTTCAAATTAACACGCAAGGGGTACCCTTCGGTTGCTACTTAGTAAACTATTTTTTGGTTGGTTTTGCATATCTAAAACAATAAAGAAAGTTGGCAACAAAATCGCAACTATAAATGAATTGCTTCCGAATTGTAAAATTAATTTGAAGTTGATGTTTATGAAATGTTTAAAGAACTATAAACATTTCATAAACTTGTGATCTGCACTAAATCTGAGCACTTCTGCGGCAAATGCTTGTGGGACAGCATTTGGCTAGTGTCAAAAAATAACTTATCTGCTTTGAATTATAGAATATATGGAACGCAGAGAAGAATACTTCTATTTTACGCATGTCTTCTGTGAGGTCGTGGTGTTTCGTCGTTCAAGCTAGCCCATTAAAGCAGATTTTGTTGTTGTGGACTCTACCACCATAAAAGTGAGACTTGCGTTACTCAGTGCGTGTTTAGCATTTCCATCTGAGGGGACTCAAGAGGGTGTGTTTTACCACATACAGTATTTAAGATTTAAAGGACCACTTATAATTTAGTGCGTGCTATTCCAATATTAGGTAAGCAGAAGTTTATACAACTAAGAAAATGTATGAAAAATACATAAAAGTTATATAAGTGAGTTATATAAAATTCAAATTAAAAAAAATGTCTACAAGTTTCTGTAGTTCCAGTCTCCGAGCGCTAGTCACGCGCAGCTTTTCACGTTGCTCCATCACGTGCTGATTGATTCTCACGCTGTCCTCCGCGTACCTTATCTTCCAATTTTGTAATAATTCTTCGCGCTCCTTCAAAAAGTACAATTTTCGAAATTATAATATTATATTCAATACTCAAAATTACATTTGTTTCAATCATAGCCCTAAATACTATCATTAATCTATTTTTAAAAAAGGCATCGAAGTCAAAATTCAACTTTGTGCTCGGTGCTGGCAACAGCCCAGCTGAAGCAAAGGCTGAGAGTAATAACTCACAGAGCGATTTTTACCGGCGCCCGCCGCGGTCACATGGGTCGCGGTTGCAAGCCCGCTGTATTATTTTCTGTATTTTATATATTTTCTAAACTCACAAGATTGGAGTTCTGAGCAGATTACCGCTGCGTTTGCGATTTTCGCCCGAAAACTGGTCGCGAAATTACCGCGTCTCGAGTCCAAAACTAACAACTAAATGATGATATTTGTCTTCTACCTTAATTATGAGATTGATTATTACTTTTGTTATAAATTTTGTAAGTACCTTTGTTTGTAATTCATACGTTCGTGCTATCTCACCGTGGACACGACGCTCGTGATCTTCATTAGGTAATGGCGCCGGTTTGATTTGGAATCGAAGTTCCAGAGCCTCAGCGGTGGCACTCATCCACTTTTCTGCATAGTAAAGTTGAGCTTTTGAGTTTCCAATGGTATCCTGTGAAAGTTTAAGAAGAAAAAAAACATAAAATTGACTCACTCATAACGTGCATGTACGCGTATTTCTCCTTGTCAGTCATTTATTACTGAACATTCAACCTGAACCAGCGACCGAGACGCCTATAAGTAAGTAGGTACAATAATAATCTTTGAGCACCAGTATCATATATATAAAATTTATTATGTAAAAGATTACCTTCTATTCTATAGTGAATACAGCTAGTGGATGACCGTATGGGAGTGAGTATTATAGCGAATATGACATTTTACGGAAGTTTTGTTGAAAGAATTGTCAGAAACTTTATATTAGTGTCAAAAGCAAGTTTAGAGTATTTTTTAAAATAATATAATTTTTAAAACTTTTAATATTTTTAAAAATAAATAATAAAAGATGTTATATACAACTTACCCTAATTTCATCTTTCAAGGAAGCAATTTTTTCATCGAAGTTATGCAATTGAAGCTCGGAAAGATATCGCTTTGTCATCAATTCATAATTAACATTTTCAGTTAATCTAAAAAACGTTTAAAATGATTATTAGTTACACTTATAATATAAGTATCAACAAAATCAATAAAATGTTGAATTCTATAGTATTATCGTACGTTTTTAATTTATCATTGCTCATTTGTTTCGATGCGTAACTTTTTGAAGATTTAGTTAGCATTTCCACTGCTTGGTAAAGAGTTATTGGTTGCCCGTTTTTCGCAATCTCCAGTAAAGTCCTTCTCACCACATCTTTTACTAATGTTCTAAAAAATGACAGGTTTATAAAAAAAATTAATTTAGTTATTAAACTTGTGAAAAATTAATTACACAAATAATAAAATCGAGGAATGATTTTTTTTACATCATATAGTACAGAGCCATCTTTTAAGTGGCGAACGAAACTCACCGGTCCCTCAAAAGCTTGTCTAGTTCTTGGTGGTAACTCTTGTCCAGAAGCCTTTGTTGTTGAACATTTCGAACGGCGCTTTGCTCTAAAATAAAATATTTTCAACAGATGGCACTTTCAACCGCTAAAAGCTATGCATTTTGATTTATTTGATTTTCTTACTGAAGGCTAGCGCTTGCCTACAAATATCTTATCTTGCATTAAGTGACCTTTTTTTAGATAGTAAATATAAAAAGTGTATAAAGTTCTCAATATTACTTTAAATATATGCAAATTTTAAAATAATTTTAATAGAATATTTTATAGCTATTATTCCCTACGATAATGTATTGGGATCATTATTTAATATATTTTAACACGTGTTTTTAAAAGTTAAAACAAACAAAACCAATAGTTTCGGATGATCTTTTTTAAATTAAAATGAACTATTATGTTATTATTGAGAATCTATCAAAAAAGCCAGGAACTGTGAACGTATTTTTATATGTTTAGTATCTAAAAAGAAACGATGGCTGTTGAAATTGAAGAGTGTAAAGTTTTTAGGGCTCTTTGTGTCTTATAATTGAGTAAGAGCCACATACAACATTGGTATAATTTATCTTGAAATGGCTAGTGCATCGTCTAACTTTATATTCTCGCGGCAAAGAAAAGAAAATGTTGCACATGATGCAAGCTTTACACTGTAGAGAGAATTTCACACTCAAAGCATTAGGACTTTGCCTTAAGTAACGATTCGCAAAGGATCTACATTGCACAAAGTGTATGTTGTGTTGTAATATGATGAGCTAACAGACATCGGCTGCTGAACATGGCCTCTCTGTTTGATCACCACAAAGATCATTCCATTCCGTCCTGACCTTCAATAATCACTAAAAGTAAAATCGATCATTAAAAAACTATAAAGTAAGTAATGCTCTTAGCTTTAAGAGCGATGCACTACTCTAAAGGTTATTAGTTTATCGTGTCTTACGCGAGCTGTAATGTGCCGTTCACGGAACGACAAGCTTTATAAATTGTCTTTCAATCTTATTGAGTGTATTTGTTGTACTGATTTTGTCTCTGTGGTTTTAAAAGAAAACATTACACAAGAAGGAAAGCAAATGAGCTATTAGTTCACCTGACTTTAAGTGATATATACTATCTAGAAATCTGTATATATAAATTAAAGAAGCAATTGATGGATTGACTAAAACCAAACTACTGATCCTAGAGACTTGAAAATTTGCATAGATGTTTTTGTTATTACTTAGCGGAGTACTAAAAAAGGTTTTTACAAATTCATCCCTTAAAGGTCTCAAGTGGGAGATGAATGTTTGTTTGGGGAAACTAACCGAGTTCCTGTTTTCCAACGACCCAAAAGTTCTGTGATTTCTTTAATAATTACAAATGCTTGTTTTCCGGTCTGACGCGTTTTCGGTAAAAGGTAATATAGTTGATTTCGTTTATTCGTCCTCGGTTCTAGCGACGTACACCCTAAGTCCCTTGCAAGTACACTCAAACGTAAATAATTCGACTATAGAGGCTTCAGTAACGATGATTTCAGGTATAGTAACTAGTTTTAATAACCATTTGTAAACAATTTCTAGAAATCCCTCGCAGATATAACAAGCAAGTCGACAACCATAAATAGGACAAAGCTTCATTAACCGTGGGTTTACACTGCCGAAAACATTCACATAAAACGTCCCCGCCGGGTGCACTCGAGGATGGCCACGACGGGGTTTTAGTGTGTAAGACCTAACATAACCGTGTCTTTCCTCCAGGTACAGGGTATCTTGTTTAAGATTCCCTCGTCTGCCCCTCCCGAAAAACAACAAAACAAAAATGATGGTTAGGTAGAGTCAGTTACTTCTTTCTTTCTTTCTATCCATGGATATAGCGACTGGGACCTATAGTGGTGCCTTCTTCTTCATCGTCGTCATAACCGGAATCCAATGTAGCTTTTGCTGTCACATTTGTTACCTATGGCACTAGATAAGAAGCAAAAAGCGATCGCTCTATTTCTGTATGGTAACAAATCCAGAAATATTCAGAAAGTAATCTATGAGACCGACCTCTGCGCTGTTTTACTTACCTAAGATTCTCATTTGAAGGAGCACCACTTCTAGGATCAAAACGAACAGCAAGGCATCCATGTTGCAAATCCTAATAAAAGCAACGTCAGTGGTTATGTATTTGATAAATAGATATTGCAAAGTATATTATGAGTACGATATGTTTTAATGTAATAGTATTTCAAAATGCCAAGTGTTTCACAGATCGGAATAAAAGAAAAAAGAAGTCGATGATCATGCTTCTGGCAACTCAAATAACAGTTTGATCGAGCATTTGTCAGCTAAGAGTTGATCAGCCGTCAGTTGATATGCAATGTAGTGAACAGTGTGCTGTATCAACAACAACAAAGTTTTAAAAGTGGCGTGATATGCAAATAAACGAAGTTCTTAAAAAATATTGAATGCTAGTCCTACTTATATTGAATTTCATCTATACATTTTGAATAAACATCTTTATCCTTGTATTGGCGATAGCAGTAAAATATCAAATCGTATTTCCTCTGACTTTTAGTGAACTGGGAAACATAATAATGGAGAAACGGCGAGATTACCCGCGGGACGGCCTACAATATCACACGCCGCGCAATATGTGCGCACGATCGGATCCGTTAGCCCATCTCCCTAACCTCTAACCTAATACTAGTTTTAATTTTAATACAGCTCCATATCGTAACAAAGATATACGAAATATATATTTCTTAAGATAATGTCCACACAGTATATTTTATTATAGAAATCAGAATGTAGAACCATAGATAGGTCATCCATAGTTTCAATAACGCTGATCAACGTGAAAATTATCTATCTAGCTGTGAATGACCTATCAAAGGTCATTTGAGTTGCTGCATGTTGCATGATCATATATTTTTTTTCGTTTATAAAATAAAATCGGTTTGACTTCGACATTTATTTTAGACTGTAGAATTCTTTAATTAATTAACTCTCCTGGTGTTAAATATTTAACAAACCTTTCAGACATAAACATTAAAATCGTATATTTAAAAAAGTTCTTCAGGCTCTTTCTAATTTCATGAACTCTATTACTACCACTTCTTGGTACGTTAGTCATCAGTAGCTCTCGAATATTTGCGGTATCGTCTTTTATAAGACGTTCTAGAATCTACATGTAAGTGTATATACTTTAACTTAGCTTTAAATCTAACTTGTGATTATTTGTTTAAACTTCACTTGGAGCAACAAAACAACAATAGATCAATCTTGTTTGGACCATTGTAACAATAAAAATATAAATTATAAAATCATTGTACCTTGTCATTTCTTCCATTATGTTAGTTTCTTAACACTTATATCTTCGTCATACGACACTTTTGTGTTGTGTTTGTACGTAGGCTGCATTGATTGTTGCTAGCCGCTACCTTACGTTACGGTCTGGCGTTTGATCGATGGGATATTACCCAGCAACGCGAAATAATCTGATAAATCGATAATTCAACACGTTGAGTTCCCTAATCCTGGCAATATTTGGTGATAAAATTAATGTACTTTCAGGTCCTCACGATACCCTGGGTTGTCTGGAAAAGAATGACTTAAGTAATTTTTAAAGCAACAAACAGTAATAGAAGCGACAAAGAGTAAACAAATAAAAAAAATGAAAATATTTCTTCAAACATAACCTCCTCATAATTAATGAAGCGCTGAATAATATAGACGTACTTATAAAAACACAATATTTCCAGCACTTCTCTATCACTTCACCTCGCTCTTTATCTTGTCTGTTTCGTGGTGAATCCGGGTTGATTGATTAAACAACTTGTGTATGGTATTATTTCCTGAAAAAAATCGAGGTCGCTTGTTGATGAACAACGGTACACTTTGACTCTACTGCGAAAAATATTGGGAGCGTGTGTTCGCATAAGCGAATCCGAAGGTCCGGTGTACAGCACGTACTCGTATGTTGTACGTCTTTTTTTATACACTCTGCAGTGCTATACGTTTTTAGTATTATAAATATCAAACTTATCTCACAATATGTAAGACTGTCAGATTTAATTGGTATTAACATATACAAAATCTACCCATCCTTCCTATCCTTTCTTGTAATAGATGCATAGGAACACATAGGTG
>JWHW01003463.1:318923-342130 GCA_000931545.1 Papilio glaucus
ACTTTGATTAATTAAATATATTATATTAAAAAATATTCGACTTTTTGTTCCTCCCATACAAAACACCAATTTCATATGTAAGGACCTAATATATGCCGTAATGTATGCCGGTCTGGATGTTCCGGGTAATCCTCGAAACGAATGGACAGATTATGATGGGAGTATCACTGACGCGTAGGTGATGTTCTACGGAATAACACAATTAATTTTAGTAAAATAATCAAGGTCCGGAGTAAAAAGTTTAAAACTTTTTTAATAGGAAAAATCATTGGTTTTCGCATCGAAAGTGTTCTACCTGCAGTGTCTCTTGAACAGTAAAATAATATAAATTTTTTGCTTGCATAGTTTTTCTACTGTTCCGTACATCCGTTAATTCTGAATATCAATGGGAAAATAGGTTCCCACATTTTAAGTAATAATTAATATATTACTAGATTTTTTTTAAGTACAATTCGTTCGTTTTTTTGATTTACAATGGAATTTACTTACTGAAACCCTTGAGTCGTACATAAAAGAAAACCAAACGTTTTTGAAAGCACGAGAAAGCCAAAATAAAGTTTGAAAATAATAGAGAAAATCGTAGAAATGAGCAGATTTTGTTGGTTTACCTTATATGTACGTACGATACAATCACTATAGACCAACAGCATTCTCAATTACGATGAAATTTGTTCATGTTCCAACGTCAATAAAATATCAAATGTCAATAAATATGTTTTTGTTTGCAAAAAGCCTCCAGTAAAGTTTTGTGGTGCCTAATACGCGCGTTATTACTCTAGGATTGCATTGTCGAGGGAATTATGGTCTCAGTTGGTACCAACTGTAATACCAGTTGTATACTAACTTTAAAACTAAACAGCAAAAATGAATTTTTGTGACTGAAAGGTCATTGTTTGCCTGGAGAAGCCATTTACAGCTACACCGGGCTCAAGGCGACAGGGCGCATAAGGCGCCTAGCCTAAACCTCTTTAAAAGTAACTTAGCTCCAGGGCAGGAGGGAGCCTCGGCTCAGGCCACCGAGCTCTTAGACCTAAGACGCGACCGCTTCGGTAGACGTTCCATGGAGTGACTGGGCACAAGGGCCCGCAAGAGGGTACCTCGGCTTGGCCTCATTACGCGTTTAGCATTCCGATTCGAGGGTGCCCGAGAGGGCTGGACCTGGACTCGATCGGTAGCCATTACTTGATTACTAGTATTATTACAGCTAACATTACTACCACTACGGATGGCGTTGGCGCTGGGAGAAGATGTGGCGGGAGAAACTCCAGCAACGCTGCTATCATTAATAGCCGAGAAAACCCTGCCAGCTATGTGGCCGTATCGGAAATAAGCAAAAACGCCAGGTATAATGTGTTTATAAGGGAACGGACCCATTCTACGTAACCCGTTCGGTGTGGGGCGGGAGATTAGATTTTCGTCACATAGTCAATACCCTCCAGGGAAATTTTGCGCTTTTTCGACTCATATCCAAATATGGCGTGTAGCGTTAAGACCTTTAGAGGCTTTTTAAACCGACGCTGTATTAATAAAGACAAATATGAGCCAAATTATATGAACCGAATAAGCCGAAAAATATGAAGAAAATCCTCTATAAGAATTAAAAAAACTCTCGAGTCTAAAAAAACGCGGACGAAGTCGCGGGAACAGCTAGTTTCGAAGTTGAGGGAACAGTTAGTAATAAATTTTAATAATATACTTTGGCGGTTCGAGCATACTGAAAGGATGAATGAAAAAAATATGACAAAGCCTAATGCAAAAATTGGTGGCATTATTAGTAGGTTAGTAGGGGTCCTAGAACAGATTGGTTACACACTAAATAAGGGCGGTATTTAATCCTTTTCATAAATAACAAATTTGAAGCTGCAAAATAAATGCCCCTACTATAATTTTCACAACTACGACCACTAAAATTGTGAAATTTATGGCACTCACAGATTATTTACAGTTTGCTTGCTCATACATGACAAATGCACGGTGGCAGGTGCATACGTTTTTTGTTATAAAATGAAATCTTATTATAAATTTTAAAAAATACATCAACCAGTTTGGATATCTGAACCAAAGTGCAAGTTTTTTTTTAATCATATATCGTTTTGTGAAGAATTTTAAGTTTTTTAAATATAACGTTGTGAGCCATGCTTACGAGTACTTTGTTTAAAGTTAATCACATTAAGGTTGAAGTTTCGTCTAATATCATTAGCTCTCATGTCCAGCTAATCAAAACGCACTATATGTTTCTTCATAAAGCCGTACGGCAGAAATCTGAGCGGTTACCGGTGTAAAATGTATAC
Organism: Papilio glaucus; assembly: GCA_000931545.1. Lineage (NCBI taxonomy): Eukaryota > Metazoa > Arthropoda > Insecta > Lepidoptera > Papilionidae > Papilio > Papilio glaucus. The sequence continues at coordinate 321,215 of JWHW01003463.1, forward strand.
TTATTAATTATTACAATTTTTAGGTTATAAGCGTGTCAATGTTTTGTGCGTCACGTTACTTTACACGCTTATTATAAAAATAAATTCCATGTTAATAATTTATTTATAAAACATAAAAATTTATTTATAAAACATCTTTAAATTACAATTGTTGCTAGGCTACCGAACTATGGTGTAATAATGTTTGTGTATAATACATAGTATGCGTAATGTTTCTTCTTGAGTACCTAGTTATATTAACACAATTTTCGCAAAAACATTCAGTATAGCGCCATACTTAAAAGTGGGGAAAATAAACACAATTGTTCTATCTTTTATTTTCAAACAAAAAATGTTTCTCGACTGAATCTTACATTTCAATGAGAAAAGTTTCACAAAGCTCGCCGAAATATCTACATTTTTGGTACAAAATATTAAATTTTGTACCAAAAATGTACTTTAATATAAATTAAATTTTGTTGAAAGTACGTGTTTTAACTTCACCAACCACCGGAAATAATCACCAATAACCTTGTGATGTAACATTTAAGTGAAAATCTTTAAACTAGAACAGCATATTCATCCTTTTTTTTATTGAAAAGTCAGTGCGGTAATGTACATTTAGGTTAATAACAAGGTACACTTCAATGATTTTTATCGGGAAGGATAATTAACTTTTTTAATCTCTAAATTGAGATAACTCTTGGTACCATGTATGTAGAGCTAATAAGAAATATAAAAAATAACAATTATCTAAAATTTGAGAGTAGCTGAGCGTAGTAAACGTAAACTATTTAAAAACGGCGCATAAAAGCGCCTCTAGGCGACGCACTCGAGGCCCGAGGTTAGGCGCTCGCTTCACTCCTCCGTCTACGAGCGGTAATTAAAGAGGATTTAATTTAATGTGACACCCCGGCGGCCGCGTGATTGCATTACCTCCCGGCACATTTACACCGGCGGCCGGCCGAAGCGACGATTTTAAGACGGTACAATTCGCGACTTCACAACCGATCTTATAGTAAATAGAATAATCTTACTAATATTATAAATACAAAAGCTTAGATGGATGGATGTTTGTTAGTCTTTCACGCCGAATTGGCTGAACAGATCTGGATCAAATTTGGCATAGAGATAGATTATAGTCTGGAATAGCACATAGGCTTTTTATCCCGGAAAAATGTACGGTTCCCATGTATACTTACACACTCACTCACTTACTCACTCATACATTCGTGTGTTCGCTCGTTCGTTCGTTCATTCATTCATTCATTCAACAAAAACTAAATAAAAAAAAAATTGTGCAACTCACGATGTTGATTTACATAAAACAAAAAAAAATATGTGATGATGAATAATTCTTAAAATCGCCGACTTAAATAAGACGCTCTTTAATGGATTCTACCTATTTCGTTCGTTCTGGCTAAGAAGTAATTTGGTTCTCAGGTTCTGCCACGGGTTAACACGCACGGATAAGGTACGAAACGAGTAGTAGTAGTAGTAGTATATTATGGGATGCGCAAAAGTAGCACCGATGATAGACAAATTAAGAAGCGAAAAGTTAGCATGTTATGAGCATGGAACAATGTGACAACAAGTAGAGTGTTAGTCCTGACTGTGGAGGGGTATTCCGGTATTTGTTACATCAATTTGTCGACTTTGATTTTATTTGACTTCTCTTAATACATTACATTCCATCCAACTTCATCCAAATCCAACTTGACAAAGTCAAGAAAAGTGCGTGCGGAGCCAAACAGAGGCCTGGCCGCGCGCTGTCCCCCGCCTCGGCCCTTATGTACCGAGGTTCGGTAGGGCCATGTGTAGTGGTGTGATGTACAATTATAGTATCATAATGGCTATCATCTTCCTGCCCTTTTCCCGCTTTATGTGGGGTCGGCGTAACAGGTTTTCCACTTCCACATCGCTCTATCATCCGTTATTTCAGTTGTCACACCCATCTTGATCATATCACCTTTTACGCAATCCATCCATCTATTCTTAGGCCTACCGAAAAGTCAATGACCAAAATTAATTGTTCAACTATCAAATCGATAAATGTAAAATCATAAAGAGATCATTTTAACGCGATATGTTATATCTGAGATATACGAGAGTCTGTCATCGGGGATTCATGAGTAAATTTAAAATATTTAAACTTAATAATTCAAAATAAAAGTCATTGTTAAGCGATTTTTTTGTTTTAGATTTATTCGATAAACAATAAATTGGCTTAATGCGACGCAGTGTGTGAGGGGTCTAAAAAGTAAATTATTGTCATCAAAGGGAAGGCCTCGATTGAACGAAAGTTGATTGAGCTCTTTATTATACCATTCTAATTTGTAGACAGCCCGCTTCACGAGTTATGGCTAAGGCCCGTATACCGTACAATTGATTGAAGTAAAGAACAAAACAAAATGGTAAATTACGAACATTTTAGCTAAACCAATTAAAACTTTTTTGAAGTGAAAGCTTCTTTAGCTGCGATAGACGATAGTTGGTAGGGGAAAAATTTATAGCCTCACATGAACAACATGCTCAACATGTATCAGCTACATACTTATTTTAATTTTATTGTTAAGGTACAAGGGTTTATATTTGCTTATTTTTTTTTCGAAGTATTGTCGCGTCTTTCGTCGATGGGAATTGTTCTAAACAGTTCTCCAGCACACTCCCCATGGTGTATTCGGTAAATAAACGTTTGAAACAAATTTATACGTCTGCATCTGTAGACAGACAACTATATATTCCTCTCCTATCTTTTACCAAAAATATCGGGTGTTGTAGAGAGATAAAATATTGACTGGTGATTTCCTTACATAAGGATCTGTAATATGTCTTCTTCTTGGTACTGAATTGTACAGAGGTCACAAATTTTAAGCCCGAAGTCTTAACTCTTCTTTATTTTGTAGGGTGGGTCAGGATTATAAGTCTTAGCGCGTTGATTTAATCATAGCGTGTTCATAAAGACGCCATGTTTACGGCATTCCAAAGGAAAACAACTTCTCTTAAGAGCCATAAAAATTAATAACGACCTTAATCAAGATATGATTAATATCTAGCGAAAATTAACTCTATTGATAACTGCTGCTATTTTTTTCGGACAGAAGAGAATTAATGAGTCCGACAAAACAATAACAGGTTATGTCCCCTTTACCGACCAAACAAAACAAATAGTATAAAACAGGTGTAGACCCCACCTGTTCGCTCAACTTGCATTAAGAGCTGTCAGACATCACTGTAAATCTTACAGGTATTATAAATGACCCCATTAAAATTGAAAGACTCTAATTACCTATTCTGTTCTTCTATTATATAACATCATCATTCAAAAAACTTTTTAATAACAAAGTTGCGTCGGGGAGGTGTTTAACTGAAGTTATGCTTCGTTAAGCGTATTGAGTAAAGTTTGGAGGTTATCGATGGACCATACAGACTCATGTAACGGCTTTGGAGTCAGGCGTCAAGGCGAATACGTTCACTTAACTTAAACTTAGATCGTTTTTGAAGCGTAAACTTGTAAGTCATATGGGTAAAATCTTATAAGTTCCCTTATTACATTCAGTGTAACCATGGGCTTACACTGCCGAAAACATAGACACAAAACATATTGTCATCTCAGTTTTTTCAGAGAGAAAGATAGAGAGAAATCTTGTATGGCGACACAATTTTACACCAGTGCAAACACACGTTAATAGATGGCACTCCTACTTATTCAAGTGTTAACTTAAGAGACGGCATAAAAGTATAGACTCAGCTCTGTCGAGCTTTGGATTACAATACAATGTCAATCGTTTCAGTACGTTCAATTAATGAACTTAAAATTGTTAAAACTTCTCTTGTAATTATGATTTTTATTTTGTGTGAAACAAATTTATAAATGTGCCTTTTTATACGTTGTAAAACATATGGTGTAACTGCACCAATAACAATGTTTATTTTGATTGCATAAAATTAAGTATAGTTATTAAAGCCGGCTGACTGTATGATTATCATCATTTATCAATATGGTGATGCCGTATTACCTGTAACACTCCGGGGAAGAAGACGAATCTAATAGCACCTCGCTCTTCAAAATCGGTCGCTCATCATGTCTTGTGGGAGTGTCCCCAGTACGACCCCCTGAGAGTGAAGATGATGGAAAGGGTTGTTCGACCGGAGGCGGGACCGATCTAATAACCGAGTATCATAAGCGGGAATGCGAACTTTGCCGGGTTACGGGAGTTCGCGCATCAGTGGTGCCAAAGGAGATACTGGCAAGACCCTGGAATGCATGACCGACGGTGAAAAGGTATACGTCCTGTCAAGTCCATTAAGGGGAGAGGAAGGAAGAGATTAGGAATGGACGAAATAACTTGTAGGGAGTCAAGTAATGAGCCAAGATTGACCAGACCACGTGCGCTCTCCGATTCGGCCCGTATGACCTGAGGATCGGTGAGGTCATAGGTGGTGGTGGGTCTTTTTTAAAATTGGTCTATCGATTTAGGCTACACGAAATCATAATGGAACGAACATACTTACGTATAAATGACCCTCCAAAACACAAACAAACTTACCAACAAACTTACCAACAAAGATAAAATTACCCTCCCAGAAGCTCAGTCAGGTAAAAATGTCACACCAGTATCATTTCGTAATGTTTTTACAAGCTGAGTAATGTTTTACTTAGAGAACTAACGAGAGCTTTTCCGCGTTGGTGTCAAATGAATAAACCTTCTCGCATGCTTCAATGTATAATTTCAAAGAATTCAAGGCCGCGTATTCATGGGTATTCTTTCTATTTGAGGGAACCTTTTCAATTAGTCCAACTCAAAAGAAGCTTAAAATAGTAACTTGATGGTACTTGACAGCACCAAGTCTATGATTGAGCAACGTGCTTTAATTATGTAAGCCATATTACAACTTGGTGTCTGAAATTGCTAATATGCATAGTTTATTGACGTGCAGAAAGATCGTGTCGTTCGTCGTAGATCGGTGTATATGTGTATATATAACGCCTTAAGTTTTGCAATGTGTAATCCAACGAAGAAATTGAAATTAACATTGCAATTACTAACTATTAGGATAAGATATCAATTATATGGTGCCCATGTATTTTACCAGTAGTTTATCGTGAGACACGGCAGCAAGATAGTAGAAACAGTTCTTCATAAAATACAATAAAGAAATGTAATAAGCGGGAGCTTAATGGTTTAGGGTACGGTTTTTGAGACTAAGGTCGTGGTTTCAAATCCCGCATTCGACCAGTGTCGTGAACTATCTCATAGTACAAACTTAAGCTCGGTTGGAAAGGTATAAATAGATTTAATGAATTATTTACACAATTTGATAAACTTTTATAAAAGATATGTTAACTTACAATGTTGTGTGGTAGACACCTATATCTCAGTTGGTACACAAACTTTAATGATATCAAAACTAAGGGATAGCTCTACTCGTCTTCGTCTTCGACCTCTACCGCTGGAGATATTTCAGTTCGCACGATTAACACAAAGAAAACGCAACAACATAGTTTAACGTTTTTATTGAACGCAATTTATAATGTCACTAAATATACTACGCCCGCCTACTTTTAATACTAACAGAGATCATTTCCAAAATCAAAAATATTCAGATCTAATAGTTATATATATTATACATAACCTATAAAATAAAAAAGTACATCAGCGATCAGGAATGTTTTAATGACTAGCGCTATAAGCTTCGTAAGTTATTATTATTTAAATAGACCACAAATACAATTCTGTTTAGATTTAATAACAAATACATTTGGCACAAAATCGAGTATATTAAGTTGAAACATTAAAATATATTGAATATCCGATGCAATGAAAAAGTTAATTGAATTGTTGAACTAATCGATATTTCGATGTTAATGGCGTATGCTGGAGCTGGTCAGCGTGCACCATTAAATAAAATAAAAGTATTACAAATATATTATAATAATAAAAGCAGTATTAGTGGAACGCCTAAACACGAAACACAGAGAAAGTAGTTGTGAATCGTGGTATGGGTATGTAATTTAAAAGAAAAAACATACACAAATAGATGATTTCTCATAAAATTATAAAAAGTTAATTAGATGATTTGTCCCTTAACTTTTTTCTAAACATGTTAATATGTCTTTGTACTAAGACCTTCTTCTTATCATGTTGGAAAATAGAATTGGTGTAAGAATTAGTGGATTTTAACCCAAAAAGCACAATGTTTTGCTGTTGGTGCACCGGGGTTGAATGTTTTGCTAGTCTGAAAACGACAGGAATAATGAAGATCTTTATAATAATTTGTAAAGGAAATGAATGAATATCTTAGACTAACTAAATTATGTTATATTTTAATATCTAGTTTAATAAAAATTTTAACACATAGCACGTAATAAATACATTTTTATAATAACGTTAGTGGTTTCGGAATCTTACTTCAGGCCTGTTGTATAACTTTAGCTTGCAAACGGAAGGGAGGCGGTCAGGGAGCGCGGATTAGTTCTCGTAGCGGGATGGCGCCAGGTTCGCCCAAAAACCTTAAAAAAATATTTTTTTCAATGAACACGATTGCTTTTAAAGTCCAAAATTATTTATTCTCTATAAAAATATCAGTTGTTGTTATCCGTTCCCCTTTTTTATTATTATTTCACAGATTAATCAAAGATGTAAGAATATATTCGTCTAAGCGTTTATTGTATTCAAATATCGTATCATACTGTCGGCGTATCGTTTATTCCCGAGTAGGGTTGGCGTCAGGCAGGCGGCTGTCCGTAAAAACTGTAGCCAAAACCTATACAGTATGAACTACGTTCAAACTGAATTGGATAGTAAGTAGAAATACTACTTAACTATTATTTTATTCCGTAAATATGTAGGTGCAAGGTAAACATTTCATGGATTTTAGATATCGCTTCGACGTACCTCGTTTGCCGACGTTCTGCAGGAAGAGCCGGTTGGCGACGGCCTGCCGCTGGCTGGCCTCGCGCATCTGTTTGCGCGCCACTTCCAACAGCAGCCGCTGCCTCAGTACCTCCATCGGGTTGTTGATGGACAGCGACGGCATCTTACGCTTGGGGCGCGCGCGGCCCTCCAGCCACTCTACCCTCTGCGACAAACACAAACGGGTTGTCCCATTACAAAGAAATAGTCTGCTTGCTTTAATTGTCACATTTTTATTTATTTTATAGATAAAATTTGTATTTTTATGTACGTTTAATATAAGCCAACAATATTGTAGTAGTAACAATTAGGTAAGCCGGAGCATTCCATTAATAATCTATTAGGTCTGCAATTGATATTATTTAAGATTAGTGTGCTACTTTTTGCAGATTTTTGTTTGTGTATGTATTGCTGGACGCATAAAGGCCTGAGAAAAAACTGGTTTGAGAAACAGATTTTACGTGTCAACATAAGAACACAACATATAATCGCATTACATTACATTATATAACATTGGTGTAGTAAATAATGATTGCACATCACGGCAAAATGCATTTAAGCGATAAGTAGAGAGAATTAAATACTAACTACAATTTTATCTTAAAACTACGTGAGTGACAATGGCTGCTAAGTCTGAAAGTTCTGGATGACGGGCACGTGCACGTCGACGTAGCGCAAGTAGGCCTTTCACGAAATGGACCTATCAGAGACCGATCGGTCAGATTGCGGGAGCGCACTGGATGGGGATCAATCTTTGTGGCGATCATTGACGTTTAGCAGTGGATGATTGTTGATTGAAAAGAAGAAAACGATGTTAGTATTAATCAATTTTATTATTAAAAGGATTTTTTAAATCACAGTTTTAAATATAAAAATAAAATATTGTATAGTATAAGAGTGTATCTTTTCATTTTAGAATCAAACACGTTTTTTTGAGCAAGTGGTGATATTTTTATTGCATGGTATAAACATGACGTGTTCCGAATAAGTAGGGAATAAAATATCCGGCTCTGATCACTGGTCACTCTTTGGGTGATGATATTTTTATTCGAAAATCAACATATACTTCACTTTGCCCCTATTACCCATTAAATGAATTGCAATCCATTGCATGGTCTGCTGGCTTGAGATCCTAAGTAAGTTGAATCTTGTACGGATGAAGGTGAAGGTCTCGATACCACAATTCGCTCCATAATGCTTCCTTAAAATTGATGGTTATCGGATTTTCGGCCGCACTCTCGCTTACAACAACGTTATCGAGTGACAGACCGGTATGTCGACAGTTTCTTCAAATTTACTTAAATTGTGGTGCACCTTAGACACCGTATCCCAAATCTAACTTCATTACATTTTTATTTGGTTTAATTAAAAGATTTAGTTCACAAGATATGAATAGAATGCCAACATGCAGAAGCTACAAACTTAACTTAAACTTATAGAAGCGAATGGATCACTTTTGAACATTTTATTTTGATTGAACATTCATTAGTACTTCGAAAACTAATTATTATGGACACTAATTAACTGAAAATAAATATATACATATAACTGAAAATAAATATAAACATACAATTTGTCGCATATTAATGTAATTATTAAAATGTTGATATTCATAGTTTTCCTTTCATCTAACATGCTTTATTATTAAAAAAGCAACAACTCTTGAGTAACCATCAGTGTTATAGAATGTAATATTATTTATTAACATTTTTACGGCTTTGTCTCGGCTCAGGCAGGTGTTTTTCTTTAAATCTTTGAATGCAGTTCAAATTCTTTTTTTGCAAACTATACTGTTACACTGTACACTGTACTACTATTGTTAATGCTCCAAAATATTTTATAATACTTTCATTGCCTCGTAATGAACCGTGCAACAAGCCATTCGATTGAAGATGAATTACAGCTATTAAAATACGATTAGTAGGAAAATTATAATCTTTTTTTTTGTAACGCTTAATGTCGTGGCGGACAGGATGTTTACTTGAGAAAATTCCTTTTTCGTAAATATAGGTGCATATGTATTTCATAATATACTTGGGAGATTTTATTTTAAATTGTGCATATTTATTTCTTTACATAATATAAAAAAATAAAGCATTAAGAAATTTAAATAAATTTGGTTAACATACTAGTTCTAAGTTATAATATATAAATACTATAAAAAAATAATTTATAAAAATTTATATCAATTAACTTATTTATTACATCTTGAGACAGCTAATTAAAAATAGATATGGCTAATTAAGCATTGATTGAGGACAAAGTTTTCATAATTTTCAACTTGTGTTTCTTCTTTCTATCAAAACGAAAATAATATATAAAACATAACTGGCACGTCCACTAACTATTACTATATTAATCACGGCACACGCCAGATGTTGCCAAGTTGTATGATATTTGAGTGATAGCACTCGGCGAGAAGATATATGTCGATAGAATTACATATCCTATCATACGTCCCTAATTATTTATGAAGGATTAATTAGTACTATTGGTAAAACGATATCAGAGATATTCCACCATAACTGCTTGCTAACATTTATATTGACTAAACTCACATTACTAAGTAACCATTAACTCTAGTGACCATGGATTATACTGCGTTCAAAATTTTTTTGATGCCGTGTTCAAAGTTGAATTCTTATTACTAAATACTTTGTAATTTCTATAGTTATTTGTGTGGGGTTTACAATTAAACAACTAATAAATCAAGATGTATTTTATTGCACACTTAAAATAATTTTAAAATATCGTATGACTAAAATAAATAAATTACAAATAAAGCATTAACATATTCACTTGTACTAATAAATGCAATTAATTAACAAAATAAATTTATTTTACATTTACACAAAGAGATTATTTCTAATATAAAATAATGGTAAATACAATCAAACTAGACTAGAAATTGTCATTTTGAGGTTATAATGGTTACAGAGCAAAAAACGTAATATCTACATAACAAGCTTATTAAATATCATTCTTTGGAATAGTAATGGTCTACATTGCCATAAGTTATAAGTCGATATTGTATGTTCCCTGAATCGAACGTTCTTAGTAGAATCTTCCCGCTTCTTCCGGAGTCCATTGGAACGCTGTAACAATTTTAATACTTGATTATTCCACATTATATCAGGTAATACTTGGATACACTAAATAATAAGCATTCTAATCTAACAACAATATGACGTAAATATACATTCATGGACAGTATTAAAATGCCTAAGGCTGCAAAAAAATAAATGTCAAAGAGTTCTGTTGTAAGAATTGTATTTGACGTACCTCGTTTGCCGATGCCGTTCAAAAAGTTCCTGTTGGCGACAGCCCTGAGCGCCTGGGCCTTGCGCTCCTGCTCGAGGCCGAGCTTGTGCCGGAGCACCGACATGGGCAGGTCGATGGACAGCGAGGGCATGCGCCGCTTCACCCTGCCACTTCCGACCTTCATCCCCACATATACACATTTTTATTAACACGTCTGAGCTTTTTTAATATTTGATATATTCTAATGTCTACTTGTATTTCTTGTGTTGGTGGTTTGGAGGAAGTGAAGAAATTATTTAAAATAGAAGAATGAAGAAATATATATATTGTAGAAGTAGGTGGTGGAATCGGTGAAGAACATTGGAGATATATAGAGCACTTTGGAGATTCTCAGACACACAAAATGAAACCGTCAAAGATGTTAACGCGTTCGGATATTTGGAAAAGAAAGAGGTGTGTAATCCGTAATCTCTGTCTACTCTTTAGGATAATTGGTTTCAATTTTAATGTATGTTTTTGTATCAATTGGACTAGGAGGGTGACCTCTCGATGATCAGTGATAATGCAATGATATAGATTCCGACATTTGCCGACACAACCATTATTTAGATGGTTTGTTCCTATCTAAGTCTGTAATTTCAATAACCTACATCACTCACAACAGTTATGTTTTTCGCCTACTGTTTAGAGGCAGAAATAGGCTTCGCGGTACAGATGATTTTATAACTTGTGCAGAATAACTGAGTTCTATAGAGCGACATGTTCGGACATTGTAGTTCAAAAATAAAAAAACAAAAAATCAACAAAAATAAACCCTTTTTTTCCTAACAATGTAATTCATAATTGAATACAAGAAAAATTAATGAATAAATGTTAGTCGAATGCATAGTGCATGCATAGTCGAGCATGTCGTTAAATATCGTCTAACGCGGCTAAAGAAGTTTTCGTTTTAAAAATTTTGTAACGTTGTAAAATAATCTGACAAGACTAATGTAATGGGCATAGTATAGTATACAAGATGTGACGTGAGTGAGCAGGACACATTCATCTTTCATGTTATTCTGCACGCATTATAGTAAGTTCGAGGATGGCTTAGGAGACTTAAAATAAAAATAGTGCAAGTATATTAAACATTTTATTAATTTAACAATGACATTAATTTAATTATATAACATTTCCGTTCAATAGTATACAATAATCATTCCAAATATTATAAATTCATAGTATAATGTAATAATCAAGACCAGGACGGGAGGAGTTCAGTGTTCAGATCAGTTTAGTGCTTCAGTTTGCAGTCAAGGCTGTTCCAGGGATCTAAAAAGGAAAATAAAACAACTTTAAAATCCATTTGATAATAAAGAAAAGTGTAATAAATTAACAAAAATGAAAATATAATCTAGATAATATATTTTGAATATGAACTGAAATTCAGCAAAGGTTATTCCTTAGCTTGAAAATTAAATTAATTGTGAGAAATCTTTGCAAAGTTTTTGCGTTAAGTAGTACTTAGACAGTAATTACAATTTTTAATGTTGTCTGACCTCGTTTTCCGATGCAGTTGAGAAAATTTCTGTTGGCGTGGGCCAGCCTCTCCAAGTAGTTGTTGTACGCTCCCCTTTGCAACACTTCCATCGCCGGGTACACGGAAAAAGAACTCCGGGTTCGCTTCGCTTCACTACCTTTGACCTTCACAGACCTCATAAACTTAACAAACAAAAACCACCAAAATAATATTTAATCTATCAATACCTCATATTAATATTAAAGTAAATATTCCTCTTTAAACATATCATACGATGAACACAAGAAAATAGTTTAATTGAGCTAAAAAACATTTTTTTAAATAAAATACTGTAAACCCTTTAGTGCATATGTTTTTTATGTATGTATTAACATGTTTCACTTAATGATTCTTTATGATTCATACAATGAATTCTTAACTTTAAACTATCTAAAATTTCAGATAAAAATATTTTACGAACGCTTTGGATTTTAATTTATATGTGTAAAATACATGTAAAATATGTCCGTAATGCAATCATGTATTTAAAGAATCGTATTAAATCGCAGGCGGAGTGAACAATGAATTTTTGGAAGCAATGTACGTTTTTGTTCTACCGTACGGAGGCATCATTTGACTTACATTTTCTTAATTCTGTTGACGCTAGTTTAATTGATAGTCACCAGAGATTTATTTATTACATTGAAAGCTGAAAAGTTTAAATAAAGGAACTTGTAAATTTTAAGGTAACTTTTAATTGTTCTGCTAATTACAGGACCACTTTTTCCTGTTAGCAAAGGCACGAAAAAATCTCCGACGATTAAAACAACAAAGCGGAAAATGTTACCGAATCGAATCCGACGTTTCTCGTCGTTCGTAAATTGTTTTAATGGTTCTGTTAATTAATTTGCTCTAGGAACATATTAAATCCGTTTATCTCAACGCTGCTTGTTATATTTGTTAATAAAAGAAACAAAATAATATCTGTCAAAGGAATTTCTATCGATACAAGTTATATTTGAAACCCTAAGAAGGCTTCTGATACTGCAAAAAGATTCAAGTTTACGTTACTTTACGTTATTAGCGTTATTACGTGTTTGTGTAGATTTTTCTTCTAATAAAAACAACTTACATAGTAGTTTTTTTTATCGACACTTGCAAATCATTTTAGTTTTTCTGACCACACAAATATCGGTACATTTTTTAGTTTCAAACGTTGAGGGTTAAAAGTCAATATTATGACCATAAATCCTAATGATTAAGTTTAAGGTAAAGACAAAAATAAGGTAACTTATATTATATATCATATAAATTATTACATAACGCAATAAGCCTTCTTCTGATGCCGTGTTAAGGATTTAAGAAAAAATATAAAAAGCTTTATAAAACTTATACTATACCTCCAAAGGCTATTACTTACCGAGCTTATATTAATTTTAAATTTAATTTTAAAAGATTTAAAATATAAATATTAATATAATAAATACTACATATTTATGAAACCGCGTATTTTATATAAGACATTTAAAACGCAGATATTTTTATTAAATTTATGTTCATATAAGTTTACCTGAGAATCCTTTGGGACGTCAGCAAGCATGTAGACCCAGGGCGCGACGTCTGCGTAGCGCCCGCCCATCGGCCCCACCGCGTTACCCATGTTCTCCTGTCGTGGCAACAAACATTTATTATTATTTTGTAGTAGCGCAGTATGTAAGCATTCTATTTATAGACACATGACAAGCAAATAGCAATTACTATCCACGCTAATTTTCAAAATTGGGATTAAAGCCGTCTAACTGGTGACAGCTGCATCGGCAGCCACCATGTATGTGACTTTCATTTGTTTACAAAAATTCTATCTTGATGTGGAACAAACTATAGTGCACTCTCAAAACCTTAATTAGACAGTTGTTTCATCTTGTGGGACGCCTTCCTACGTTGTGTCGTCTTGTACGTGGAACTATGTTTACAAATAATTTTAGTACGAAAATATCAACCAAGATGTGCCACGATTTATATGGTAAGGTTGTTTGGTTAAATTTGCACTTTGTACGACGTCGTCCTATAGCGGAGGTAAGGTACGTATTCAACAGAATACCTCCCCGCTTGCGGCAAACGGAAATCGTTTCACCTTTGAGGACAGATATACAAATATGAAAGCAAAGCAAATTAATGAATATAGGTTAAATAAAATGTATATTTATTTATTTATTTAAAATTTAAAAACGTTTTCGAGAGCCTACATCGTATGCTGGCCAACCTCACTAGACATTTAATTATTCAAAGATCACTGTAGCTCGTTCTCCGTATTAGACTTAACTCATGAATATTACGTATCTCTTGAGTCCCGGAGTAATCTTGAGTAAATCGTATAGAGTAGTAATTATTAAAATGTATAACGGACGACTGGAGGACGCGGCAGGGGCGGCAAGGTATCTTTGTGATAATCCTTGAAGATGCCTTGTGGTCAATCATCACTTAACATGTTCACTGAGAATTACATAAAATCTGCCGGATGCGGCGCTCACCGCTGCTGCGCGCGGTAATAATATCTTTCTCTCTGGTGCGAAACGAAATTTTAGGTACTTGAGTTCGACCGATATAAATATACACTTCGACTCGTGGTTACAAATGTAGGTATTTGGAAGTAGGCATCTTAGTGGTGTCAAGTAAAAAGGACTAATACGCACTATCAAAATGGACGCGCATTTCGACCGCCACCGCATTATACAGAAGCGTAGTATTTTTGCTGCAGCTAGCTTATGTGTTAACTTCTGCACCAAAAAATAGTGGAAATGCAAATGAGGTGTTGAGTAACTCTAGAAAAACTATTTTAGGTAAAAATAAAATGGATTTCGTAATGTTTTAATGTCAAAGAGTGAAATGAAAACTTTTGTCAACTTCGGACTGCAAATCTCTCATTACAGGGAACAAGCGACGTCATATAAAAGTCAACTCGTTGTAATTAAACCGATCGGTCCGAGCCGAACACGAATCAATTTATTTGCTTTTCGCACTATAATTGGGAGGTGATGACTTAATTGGCTTAACAAAATGTAAATTTATATGTAAATATTTATTCGCTAATTTGGTACAAAATAATAATGGAGAATTACGTCAACATTGTACAGTGTATTAAGTGGCTTAAAATTAATTCATTTAATTTATGGGTAATAACATCTGCTTTTAGTTTCAAATTGTATATTTACGAATTTTACTACTAAAAAACTAAATTTAAAAAGATTCTGTGAAGAATCAAAAAGAAAGAAAGAAGATGTTTTTATGATTTGTCCTCCCACTTCAACTGTTGATATATTGTAGGCATTATAAAATTACTTCATATTACAACTAATTTAGTACTAAATATTCGAGTCAGGCGTCGTCCGGTGAATGCATTCATTGGGTGAATGAATATTGCATGTTGATAATAAATAGTACATCTTATGTTACTTCAGGTTAATTTTCTAAAAGTAAAAATTCTTTCTTCTTCTTAAATGAGTTCATGAATTTTAGAATTTAACCATTATAAACATAACAAAATCTTTCCTCTTTGTAATATTACAGTATTGATTACAGTAATTTATTATTAATATTTTGACAACAATATTTATAATACATCTATCTGGAAAATATTCAACGACAGAGCTTAACGACCTCATTTCAAATCATTAAATTGTTGTGTAAAGTAAATGTTGTATTGTGTCTTAATGATAATTCTGCGTAACAACTCCATGTCTTACATTTTTAGATGATAAACCTCGAAACAGATCTAACCCATTATCATACGGCAGTAACAGTTAGGGCCACAAGAGTTCCAAGTATACTCGACGCATGTTACTGCGAAACTGTCATGTCTCAATTTCGAATAGGTTTAAATTACTTATCTACAATTATTTACTTACGTCGTCGGAAGAGGAAGCGGCTATCTGTTCCCAGTCGGCAGCGGAGATGGGAGCCAGCGCGGCGTCTGAGGGCGCCGCCGTCGTCAGCGCGCCCGTAGCCACCGCCGCCACGCACCACACTGCCCACCACATCTGCATTAACAGCGTGATGTTAACATAGAGATTTGATGAATAGATTTGATACTGTTATCGATAGATAAATGAGAAAAAAATCATTTTTAATTTTGTAAGTAAACAAAGTAATCAGGCCTAACCTTTAACGGGAGACATCATTTTAAGGTAGAAGACAAATAAGCAAGCGGCACAACTAATATAAATTTAATAAAAAACCGGTTACGGATGCTTTGCCAACTTTTGTGTAGGAAAGATTTGCTGGACCTCAATTACCAGATGAAATACAGAAATAACATCTAGTTCACGATTGTATGTCTCCACGAGTGCAAGTTCGTGGTATCTCCTCGCCGCTATTGAGTTAAGTTTTTAATAATCTTCAATGTTTATCAATACGATTAATCCTATCACACATTAATTTAAACTCATTAATTTTGATCCTTTAAACAATTTTGTAAGCGTCATGATAACATTTTTAAATTAAGATGTTAATAATATTTCGAGTTGAGTAAATCGCAACATGAAAAATTGTTCATTAAGCCTTTTAAGTGAGGGCCTTAGAGCGGGGTGTGGCTCGTCAGCCGCGCCAACCTTCCGATGCGCGTCGGATTCAAGTCAACTGAAGATTATAACACTCAGCGATCACAGAGTCGGAAAACTTTCAAAGAAAGGCCCTATTAATGTATTAAAATTCATTGTCAGCTAACAAATTTTAATAATATATTCGAAAAGCATTTCCTTTAAAAATAAATATTTTAATAAAACAATTAAACTTAAAGCACCCCTTCGGAGGATGTCGGTTAATTTGATTCAATAAGAGGGCAACAAGTGCGATCACATGTCCGTTTCTCATACAGCCTATCGAGCTTGCGGCGAGCTTTCACTTCATTTGGAGAATACTCGAAGGCACTTTATTTGTAGAGGACTCGCAAACTTTCATCGTTTATGTGTCGCCCACTTGTCCTTTGTGATGTGAACATTTTCTGTTTATTTATTGTAAATAATTCGAAATAATTATATTTGACTTCCCTTAACGTGTAAGTTACAGTTCTATTTTAAATAAAAGTTAGTTGGTCCATAGTCCGCATATTATAATTAGCTCATGTGCCAAATGGCCGCATTAGCCTAATTATATATTTTTAATTCACCTTGATGGATTATCAATGAATGTAAGGGCTCCATTCAAAATATTTACATTTAGTATAATGACGTACATAAACCTGTCAAAAGCAACATTTATTTTCTTTATAATGCAAAATAGATAAATCATGCTTGGTTATGTGTGTTTGGGTGGCATGCTCGGGTTTATGTCTTTTTTTTATATTTTAATAAAACTTAGAAATTATTGATAGTAATACTTTTGTGAAATCTTAAATTTAATTTGTATTGAATGAATACACAGTCCTTACTGTATGAACATATTAATGTAGAAATAATGTAATGTTATTTGAGTTGATTTACGTACGATGTTATGATATTAGGTAGTAAGAGGTTTAAAAAGTCCTCAACTAAATAATCAGGCTGATCAGAAGTGAGGCCAACTAAACATTACTTTTAACCAGATGTTATTTAAACTAATATCCAAATGAGTCACTTGTATTCTTCGTAGGTAAGTCAACGATAATTTATCGTCAAAACTATAGACATTTTGAGCTGGACAATTATTTATTTGCAACATATTTCGTATTCAACAATCCGCAAAACGAAAACTCGTTATTATAAAACGAGAAACCGAACTTTTGATCGAAAACTCAACTCATTGTTTCCGTTTAAATTCTAAACAAATAAATCATAGTGCATTTTCTCTATTTATTACTTCCGGTAGATTTTTCAAGTCGCGTATCGATAAAAAGCTATAGTGTTTATAATTTCACGCTCCATCGACGTATTCATTTCATGGCCCATGTGCGCGTATAAGAATTAAATCTTATTATTATTTTATTATGAGTAGCAGATGTATTTAATTTCCAAAATTAATACTTTACTACCAATCTCATATTAAATTATTTAAGTATCGCAACGGGTAGGCTGGCAGAAATTATAAACCTAATACTTCATTAGTTATATTTACAACAATTTGTAAATCAGATTTCTATATTGGAGATGAGGCAAATAAGATCAATAGTGTCTACAATTTACTGTATCTTTGTCCGACTGATAGGAGAGTTATGTTTTTCGCAGGAATGTATGTATGTTTGTTCCATTGTGACGTCATTTAGCTCTACGGCTTTACCGATTTTGACGATTAAGGTGTCATTCGGTTCGTATTCTTCTTCTTTTTTATAATTTTTTTTTTTATATAAATAGACATTTCTGTTGAGATTAATGCGTTTTCTATCAACATTATCCACAAATCTAAACGATCGTCACTACATCTTTTGAGTTATATATATCGTTAATATACAGATTCATGATATGCCTGAAAGCAACGATGATTATAAATAACGTGTTCCTGCGCGTATATCGTTTGCTCATATTATTCTCGTAATATTTATTATAGTAGTTAAGCCGCATCATCTTTACCGAAAGCCACGAAGCAAGTAACGCGGCTAATGCGTGTAGAGAAGCGTCCTTTACTTTAGATTACATCGCTGCCTCCATACAGTTTACGTTCAGACAAATTGAACGACGCATTTGGAGAACAGGTGAAGTAGTTGGGAAAGTAGAAAATAAATTTGTATGGTAATGTATTTAAATTAAAAAGGTTTTATGCTAACAAATATAAGAACTCTTTTTCTCTATGAAAGGAATTTGACCTTAGGCCAGTTTCTCATCCATATAATCTCTTCCGCATTAATAAGATATATTTTTAATCGAGTGTAGCTTTTTAGAATATATTTTTTATATTAATTATTATTATTGAGACACCATGAGAGACATGTGACATGGTGCAGTATTGATTTATAAAATAATGTTCATTTTCTATATGGTAGTACAAACCCTTGGTTCTTTATAAAACGATGTCATACAAATCTAAGAGACCTTTGGATATTCTCAACCTTGGTTTTATGAAGTGTTCCGCGTTTGACGATGCGATACTTAACGATGCCAAGCGTCAGAACTAAATTTTAATAACCGATCTAAGTCATTCATAAAGATAATTCTGCATAATAAGGCGGAACTTATTTAAGCCGTCTATAATAAATGTAATTATAGATGTTTATGTTTTATGGATTTTAGATAAGATTTCAGATCTAGATAAGATAGTAAAACCGTATGAGTACTGAATATTGCCGTAGAATTGTTAACATAAACTGATCGCCGAAGGAAGATTCAAAATTGGCAACCGCGTACGTGACGCAGCATAGGGAACTGATGATGACAAGGAGTATTTACAATAACAAAAATTACATGCACTAGTTACATTGTAAATTAATAAAATCAAAGAGACGACTTTTCGAGTACGTGATGAAGGTGATTTTATGCAGGTATAGCTTTACGATTCCTTTGACCTACTTGTTGAAAAAAGTAAAAGAATAAATAATAATATAATGTAAAATATATGTACAAAAAATATACATATAAAATAAAATGAAAACCCATTTCCTCTTTTGAATAAGTAAAGGAATGTTACAATTATCTCTTCAGAATACATATCTTATCACAATAGATTTCATTCTTATTTGATTAATCACTCAGTCTCGCTTCACATTTAACGAGAGCTTCATTTATATTCTTTTATTATTTAAATCATATCGTGGCTAACAATAACCGTTGAATCCTCGTCAATAGCTTAATATTAAGAAGAAACAATAAAATATCTTAAGTTGATATTTCGTAAATACCAGTATTGGTAGGAAGTGCTATTGATAAAGGAGAAAATAGCAAATTAAGCGTTCAGAAGGGCTATTTTGAGGGTGTCTGCCACAAATGAAAATATTTGCGTTACTTCCTACCTCTATGAATGACAGTCGCAACAATTTAATTTTCATTTATCTCCTAATTTATATTTCACTCCACATTATATTTCAATCAACTCGATGACAGGCATTCCACTTGTTAAACTTTTAGCTTAATGTTTACCACAAATGTCAACTTCTGTCAAAACAACTAAGGTACCTATGTAGTATTTGAATACAAATAATCTTTAAATGAATTGAGGCCTACAAACCTAAACGTAAAGTATACTAGATAGTATCGCAGATGTCATAGTAATTAAAACTTAACATCAGTTTATATTGTTAAGTTAAGTATTTATTTACCACCTATTTTGTTAGAAAATAAGCGAGTTTTTTTGCAAAAAAGAAACAACTGAATTGCCGCACTAATGTCAAGGTAAATGTATGAAATTAAAAAGGGCACAGACACAGACGGTAAGTTACATTTGTTACCGAGACCCTTGAAATAGAGGGCCACAATAAATTCGTTCAGATAAGTCAGCTGTTGGTACGACGCTTGCTTTTTTTTGGGTCGCCTAATTTATTTGAACATTTTAATATCGCAAGATTGTTACCAAGATAACTAAGCTTGTTTTTACACATTAGTATTAAAAAATATACATTTTGAAATATTAATTCCTGTCCGGGAACATTTGTCTTCATTTTAAATTTATTTTCTTTATTCATTAACTTGACTACCTTGTAGACATGTGACTGAGTACATGAATAGTGAGTTCGATTCAAGAAAAGTATTGTTATACACTTCGGTGATCTAACAGCGAATCTACTACTAACTACTAATCTAAGTCGAGATTAATATTTAACCTTTTCAAATTTGTTACGATTTTTGAGCTGCGATTTTCCCCTCCTTCGACAGTTATAATTTAATCGTAAATGTAATAATCAATGTGTAGTGAATTCACAATGAGAACGAGATTGCGCATAGGTGATAATAGCAAAACGTAGGAAAATGTCGAGCGCAACAAGTGGCAGAGTCACGCCGCTCGAGATTGGACAAATATTGACGCTCGGCAGCGAGCTGCGAGCAACGAGCGGAAGTCCGCTTCCGACGTTCTTCAAGTGAAGCCGCATTTCATCATAATTCACATTGATTTTAAATCGCTCAGAATCGAGACATTCAATCAATCGAGTTGGTATTAGACAGTCAGAAATCTTAACTTCATAAAATTATTACCTTTTACCATTAACTTAACAGTCCTTCTTTGAATTTTGACAGACAGACTTTAATAAAAACCTATCCATTTGCAATAAAAGTAGATAAAATTCTTCGTAGGTCGATTTTAACCTATCTTAATATTTAAAGATAGACCGTTGAAAAAGTAAATCAGTTAATATAACGTTAT
>JWHW01003463.1:342349-386476 GCA_000931545.1 Papilio glaucus
TGGACATTATATCGTTCTTTAGATATATCCAAATTCTGACAATAATGGAATTCAACTCATTATGACAGGCTGACCACGACACATTTGATACTTCACAAGCCCAATGAAATCGAAATAGCAATTACTATCCTTCTAAAAGATTGTAAATAGTTGTACTTGTAAGATTGTAAATTAGTAAGTATTTTATATAAGAACGTACTTGAAGAAAGAATGAAACTCTAGAGCTTGTTTCAATACATATCTTAACACATTTTTATACTTCAAATGAAAACAGCTTTGTTTAATGTCCCAGAACATTAATTAATTTTGTTGATATTTTCAAAATTGATACGGAGTCATGTATCCTATAGAAGGTATTACGAAAATAATTACTTACCATGATTGCTTCTGTTTTGTGGAAATTACAAGCTGAATGAGAGAGATATCTGTAACAAAACAAATATTTCATAAGAAAACTGAAAAAATAACGTAATTTGTAACTATAATAACAAGGAAAGATTTCTACTTTAATTTAACTTAGTATTTAAACCAGTTCAGCACTTTCCCACTGTTTGAGTTTATCCACTGCAAAAAATACAGACAGCTATAAAGATGGGAAGGCGCGACAGTAGTTCAAAAATAAATAAGTATTCAACAAACGAAGAAAAAAATAAACCGTTGTATCTTAACAATAAAATTCAAAACCAGATAAAAAGGTGTACGTATATACAATAATTCATTACATATTATTTTTATTATTATATAATAAACCTAAATGTTACAAGTGTACATTATTGATAATTACTTTTATGTACTAATATTTGTATATTTCGCATACAGATTATCAAATGACACAAAGAAAATGCACCTTTGTTGAAATTAAATACATACACTACAACATACCTGTAAATTAGTCAATTTTAATTAATTACCCGGACGCGCTGTTCGATTCGGGTCTTTCTCGGACGCTTGACGGTAATGAAATTTTACCTTTCATGTCGCACTCTCAGTACAAAGAGGTATGATCGACATGACCCAGTTCGGGCATAGTACTGAGCGAATCTAGAACACGTCAGCGTTCATCTGTTTCAGTTTTTAGTGGTCCTTCCGCAACAGTTTCGATGTAAACAAACCCTTACTCAATAAATATAGATTTAACACTGAATTATAAAGGGTTCAGTTTATTTTTTAATAATGCTTTTTTGCAGTTTATTTTTTATTAATACTGTTTTGGATTCTTGTATCTTACAAATTTAACTATCCATATTTTCCTTGGTAAGCGACGTAACACTAAACCTTGTAAAACGCTTGGTATTTTTCGTCTGAGTGGGAACTTAGCAATAAAAGAAAATAGTAACACTCTTTTACGGGCTTGCTACGTTGTATGAACATTTTGAAACAAACCACTAACTTTTTTTAAGTTTTTGATCACAATCATATGGAATTCAAAGGAGTGGTCAAGTTTTTGTTGTTTGAAGGTGGCATCAGTAGTTTTCATCTTTTACTGATGTATATGTTTCCACATACAACATTTGCTTTTGTTAAAGGACATCATTTCATCGCTCAAGCTACATAATATAAATCTAATAAACTCGATGCGACAACGTTTCGCTAGACATTGACTATTGTTTTAAAGCTCTGTGAAATCTTTTTACTGCATTTCCAATACCAAGTCCAAAGGAATGTAGGTTTATGCACGAATTATAAAATGGAATGAAATAGTGTCGAACGTGACAACAAAAGGACAGGAAAGGAAACCAAACCAACTGAAGATATGTTGTCACCGACCAATTGAGAACTTCGTCAGCATACAACCGGACCAGGCATATAATAAACTGCCAGGAAATTATGAACTGAACGAATCATGCACAATTCGGCCCAATTTTTCCTATCTTTTTATGATAATAAAAAAAAATACTTATAGTATCATGTCCAAACTAACGTACGTAGCCTATCTTCCCCCAGCTTACATTCTAACTTAAACTTTAACGCAATAATGCAAGCAAAATGTCACTTTACAGTTCTACGATTTCACTTCAACAGCTTATAACTGCCGTGAAATACAGGTCGAATTGTGAATGATTCGAAATGATTCGTCGTTCATTATAAACTGATGAAGTTAGAAGAATCTTCGTTACAGAGGACAATGCGGTATACGATGGTCCCAACTATAGTGAAGCAGATCGATTCTGCCAGAAACACCGCTCCACGTAGACTGTAAACACTTGAGCGTTTAATTACCTGCCAAAATATCTATCACGCTTATGCCGGTCATTTTATCGGTTGACGGGTTAAAGTCATTATAATTTTTGATAATATAAAATTGATAAATATCAAAGGAGTGATAAGTACATGGATTGTAATTATATTGATATAAATATTTTGGTACGCCCATTGTCTTGTATTGTTGCTATAAATTATTTTTATTCTATGTCACGTAAAAAATAAATATTAAATTGAATTAAATATAAATCGGAGAATAAGTGCAAATGTCAAGCATGAACATGTTACCCAATTGCAGGCGACTCTACTCTGTGCCAACTCTGATTAGGTCACAAATCATCATAGATAACCATATCCAATAGACATAAAAAGAAAGGAATAGTGTATATATAAGAGAAATAAATTTTGCGAAGTTTAAAATATACAATAAAAAAATAAAAGAAGGTTCTTTCGCACGTAAGTAGTATTTTGTGAACAGCTTAAGAACATTATATTTCTAATATACACTCCTCTAAACTCTCGCACGCTGCGACCAACTTCTCGACAACGGAAATCGGTTCCCTCGAAGTAATCGAGCCGAAACGAAAACAAAATTAATTGATTACTTTTAAAAGTTTAAAGCAACAACAAACTTTCTGCGAGCAGCTTTAGTTTTATTAATTGACTTTACTCAAAATTCGCCAATTTGCAATAATAATGGTTCGTAAGTTATAGAATATTAGTACTTAGTAATTGATAGTGTCAGCAAGTGATACTAATAACTTAAGCTTAGATTAAAAATAAAGTTTTAGTTGCGTCGTTGAATATGCGGGTAATGGCTGAGGTTTGACGTTTGAACACAAATCTGTACATGACGATTATTGACGTAATATTATTAGGTGACCGTCTGGAACATGATTATGTAGTAGTTTATGTAATTATGATTGTTGAATGTCAATACGTGCTCAGATTGTGATACGAGGGCCATTGTACTGGGACAACGCTGTACGTGCCGGCCCGTGGGAGACGACCGGTATCTATCTTAAATAATTGGCATTATATGATTTCCAACACATCTATTATACGATAAATTAATTTATCTTCGCGTAATGCAACCTTAACTCTTTTAATTATTACATGGTTACAAGGCATCAGGTAAGCTGCCTTCTTTATATCAGTCAAGTCTACATTGGTAATATAGGTACACATTATATTAAAAATCATAAGAAAGTACGATGGGCACACATAGTATAAAGAAAATTACAATCACACAATGTTATCAAAACTTTGTCAAGCGGTTTCGATTATCTTGGATCGTTTTCGATTACAATTTCGCTTACAAACTTCCCACATCATATTCGATTTAAAACTTGATAGCGAGCTTTTGTGGATTTCAGGTTATATCGAGTGATACAGTCGGATTTGAAGTTTCGAGTGAACAATTGCTAGTTTCTATACTGTGCGTACCAACTCCTACATCTTGCTTTGCCCCACATTCAAAATAACCATAAATCATGAATAAATAAACAATTAGTTAATTTAAGAACAAAAATAAAAATTGACTAACTATGGCGAATAGGAGGTATCGTCAATAGAACAGACATACCATACAAACGTATTCGCGAAAAACGTTACCCTCCTTCTTAGTCGGGTGAATAAAAATAGCATAATTAGGACTTTACTTCCTCTTCTAATCCATCTTTTCAAAGTGCCAAGTGACCGAAGTATTGTATACCTTTATAAATTCTAGTCACAACGTTCTCTCCTTTACTCTTTCATCACATCACACCTAGTTTGTTTTTACGACAGTATCTACGGTATTCATTAAGGTGCTTGTACCATACCTAATTCTCTCTGCCTCTTAATAATTGAATCCTCCAGTTCATTCCGGTAGTTAATATAATAATTCATACGCCTTTGCTTGTGCCTTATAATAGTGAAATTATAATTAAATATATATTTCAACTGTAATATTAAATATAAATAAGTTTGCGCTCGCAAGCACATTAAGTCCGGTGTTAAGACAGCATAAAAGCCCGCTAAGTAGTTGAAAAGTTTTATCGAAACGTACAGCTTTATTTTTTGTTTCACGTAAATCTAAAGAGTATCTTGAAAAATATTATGAAAATAATAATATTTTAATCCTTTGGTTTTGAACATCGTTCATAATAAAAAAATAAAACATGAACTGTCTTAGAAACTAAAAATATGTATTTAAAAACTTTGATATCATTGTCAGATTTGAAACGGTGATGGACTGTGATTTTCTTCATTTAAATTCTTTTCTTCATTTAAATATTAGCAAATTTTATTTAGAACTAACTGCGCCCCGCAGTCTTACCCGCCGCGCCGTAGCGTACGGGTCATTACCTAAGGACCTAACCTAACCTACATACGAACCTTTATATTTATCAAACACAAGAATAATTTTTCAAATCTGATTTTAGTTCCTGAGATTAACGCGTTCCAATAGCGGGTGCAGACTTAGCCTAAATTAAAGATAAGTAAACGCTTCATTGTTATTTAATTTTACAAGATGGGCATACATATGTATATAAGCTATACCTAGATTTAAGTACTCAGTAATAATAGTCCATTGTGTAGAGCTTAATTTGTGTGCAAAGATTTGGTTGATACTTGAATAACTCCTGTAAATTCATTACAGTTGACAATAGTCGAGCAATGAACGTTATCTTGGACCTTTATTAATTAATTCCCGACAGAGGAACACAGGAATATACTCAGGCTGGTAATTTTATGCGATGAATATTTTTTAATTTCCCCTAAAGGCCCCAGCTTAGGATACGACGTTATTAAATTACAACAACACCCTTAATTTTGTTTATCGCGACTTTAATTATAAAATGCATTCGAAATATTTAACTATTAATGTAACAAAAGATTACCTCTAGAACTGACTCCGTTATTCGGTGAAAAAGTCTATTTGCAATACAATTTAATTTAAAATGTTCGTTTTATCAAGACTATCATTTGAGTTTTCTCGTTTATATAATAAAACGCCTTTACATACAAAATTATAATTGTCTGTAGAGACATTGTTATTCCATGTTGATAAAATAACAAAGCATATTACTTGCTTTAAGTCGCATTTTCACAATAAGAATAGTATAAAAATTCATTTGCCGTTGGGAAATACGTAAATTAACATAAATAAGTGAAATTACGCCAAAATGTATAATTATACGCCAGGGTGTATTCCGGTTGGGAATGTTAAACAGCCACCATAAAATACGAGTAAAAAGTAGAAAGAAGCGTCAGAGATAAATTAACGCTTTGTAAAGTGTATGAAGTGGTGAATACATAACATTCTCGGTGATTTTTCTTCCGTATAAATTGAAGAAAAGAACAAGAAAAACAACTTCAAAAGTTACCAAACGTACATAAATGTTGTGGAAGAGCCAAGTTTCACCTAGCGCACTAGCTTTAAAACTATTTCATACAGTCTGTGATTGTAATTTTATACGCCCGGTTATACCGTGCGTTATTTTGTTATTTAACCTTTCATATTATATATTCGAGATACATATACACATAATACAAACATGTGTAAGCTGGTCCACCTAGTATTTCTACTATCCACCTAGAAATTCTACTTTCAATTAACCTCTGTTGCACTATATTCAAACGATAAGTTTAAAAATTAACAAAATACAGTACTAACGAACCCTTAGTAGAACACTATACTAAATCAAAAGTACAAGTAGCATCACAGTATCTGTATAGTTAACAAATTGAAATTATTTTAAATCCATAAATTTTATGCACATAAATGTAAACTATATTTTCACTAAACGTTGCACCTCACGTCGAGTTGTCAGGTGCGAGCGTGTTGATGCTAGCGCGGATGCAGTTTTTTATTTTATTTTATGAAGCCGTATCATTCTTCATTTGTTTACGTGCCAGCGTTATGTTGCTCATCGCATTCAAGTGCATGTTTTATGTCGGAACTCGCTATTCTGATATCTGTGCTTTTCATACATTGATAAAACTTGTTTTAACTTATAAATATACTTTAAAAGTAAAACTATAGCCACAATGGTGCATCAAAAAAGAGAAAGGCAAATTACATTTGTTATCATAAAATCTGCCTTTAAAAATGCCTAGTATTTGTTTATTCATTCGTCATTTTATCTCATAGTGTACAATAAATATACGCTAATAATTTTGTCAGCTTATTTAGCTTAGACGCTGAGTAGCTTGATATAATCAACTTTATCTGAATTTACAATACAAAAAAACGACTTCATTTGTCTTCTGTTTCGATTAATCGTATTACATACGAACAGTTAACAGTGTAACGACGTGGAATTAAGATCTTTAGCTGGATACGCTCACGTCAATCAAGCCATCAACATGAGCTTCCTAAATGTATTATACGTATGCCATCAAAGTAGTACTATTTTAAACATCGTAAAATGTCTGAACATAATCACGTCTTGCGAATGTAAGGGTTCCATTTTTTATTTTAAGCTTCCTCACATTCGCGTTCCTCATAGACTCTTGAACGGCTGGACCGATTTCGATGAAATTTCCAGGAAATCTTCTGATTAAACTAGCGAGTGATGCTGCGAGTTTGTTAGCGATTGGATCAACATAATTAGTGCTTTCTAGAGTAATGTAAGACTACGAATAGAGAATAAGAATGGACAGCGTCTATTTGTATACGCTTAGTGCGATTATTACCACGCAAAAAACTATCGCCTTACTAATGAATGGCATATAAAACTAAGCTATTATGTTTTTTAGGAAAGATTCTAAAAACTTAATGTTACGTTTGGCCTGTTCAGACAAGGTTTTTATAAGAAAGAATCAGAGAGAACAAAAACACACACAGGTCAGTAGAAAAACAAAAACCCTTATCGCTAGACCCAATATACAGAAATCCAATTTATGAGTTTAAAATGTCACCTACAAATTTTTAATACATTTCGTACTACATATAGTATATCTATCCAATATAAAATAGCTTATTATCATATACACCGTCTCTTGTTGTCTCCAATAAGGATCTGTAAACAATATTAATTTCCGAGCATCAAAGACCTCCCTTGGTTTCACTCTTCAACCTCGAAAGATGTGAAATACATACTCTCAGATACATTTTCAATGTCAAAATATTAATTTAATGTATGACGAAAGAAACTTCAAAATCTCAATACCGAGATTAAAATTAATATTAGAGGTTGCTATTATCGTATAAACGACATAATATGTGATACTTAATTAAGAAAGTTCATAACCAACCAGCTCTAGAGTCTCTGCTCAGTAGAGGCGCTTTGTTATGTATGAAGCACGAAGACAGGTTGAATTAGTGAACATTAAATATTCCCAATTTAATGCGTTATGATTATTATTCCGTACTAATTTATTCTAAAATTGCACGAGTTAGTTTTTTCTGAAAATGTTTGTCATGTACTTCCTCAATAGGTTCGCCCTATTCACACTTGATAGCCAAGCGTTTAGCGAACGCTATTTTTTGGCATAAGAAGATAACGGTCTGTCGGTATACAGTTAATAGGTTAGCTGCGGCGCCATTTTCAAAGGACTTTGCGCCGGTGCGTTTGATACATATTACACTAACCATACTTTACTAAAGTGCGTAGGTGATTCGAATTCCAAAAAAATGATTTTAAAAATGACGCAGATATGTGAAATGGAAGCAAGTATGTGTATTTGTGAAATCAAGAAGAAATACCCTTCGGCACACAGGGAAAGAACAACATTTTTGGTGAGGAATCCTGTAAGAGATCCTCTCCATCTCCTAACGCATTGAACGTGTCAAATTATTAACTTTAAGATTTTCATTATTGTGCTTACGATTATGAAATTAAATATTTATTGTGTTTATTGTGTGTATTTAAGTGATAGAATTTTTAGATAGAGATAAAAAAATAATAATAAATGCCTTTTATTTTTAGTTTTTTTTTAGAATGTTAAAACTACTGGGTTACTTATAAAGTGAAGCAGGTTATAATAATAATAAAGAATTAATTCTACGTTAATTTTTAAACACAGATGACGAGATCATTTAAGAGAAAAATTTTAATTAAAATAAAAAGAAGTGAATTCATGCCATCGATAAAGGAAAAGATCGTCTAAACAAGTTTAAACACTGTTTCTTATTAATAAAAAAATGCTTTTAGGAGCTTATACAAAGACTTTATTTGTGTAAATTTGAACAAACAATCCCAAAGTATTTTAAGAAACGCTTGAAATTTTCTATTTTCTTATATCCGTCTGTTTACATGAAGCGCTGCAGGAGTTAAAGGTAAAATTTCTCAAGGATATAGACTAAGAAAATATTCCGAGAGCAACGGAATAAAATTTAACTGTACACGGCAATTAAAAATTCCATTTTACATTTTACCGCAGTCTCTAAAACATTTTATTCACCTCGACTTGGGAAATACAAATTTCAAAATACAATTCAGATTTCGTTTATGTATTTTCAGAAGTTTAAAGAAATTACCTGTCATGTGTTAGGACATAAACCGAAGTACTGCCCTGCTTCGGTTTGCATAGAATATTCAACAGTGTCACAATTTTACCTATCCCGGTGGCAAGAAGTGGATCTAAAGGAGCCATTTTGAAATGTTGACCGAATTTATAAATAATTAAAATAAATTACATTCAAATATTAAAGTGTGTCATTTTTTTTTAAATGAGAAACATTTTTTTAACAAAGTTCACTTTTTACGCAATTTTCTGCAGTTAAAAATATATTTGCTGGGAAAACTAACGCCGATAGCACACACGCTGTCAACGGGCCAGATAAGTTTATTAGGACTATTGCAGTATTATTCGTATTTTAGGGAGGCAAGTTATTCAAGAAGTTTCTTATTTGTGCACTAAAAATCGTACTGTAAAATAGTTATCGTTGTTTTACATATTATTTTATTTTCTATATTTACGGCTGGTTTACTGATAAATAGAATTTCCAAGTGCATTGACTGAGCTAGGCCTGCATTCGTGAAGGGCACCAATGGGCATCTAGATTAATGAATTGTTCATATATAGCACTATATTTTATAATTATAATATTATAAAAATGAATATTATAATAAAATGTGATATATTTTGTTGTATATAATACAACTAAACATGTAATGCAAAATTCAAGTCTCCTGCAAAGGGCTTACCGTAAGCTACGTTGGGCGCATTAATTAAAGATTTCGACGGACTCGTTAAGAGTTATTGAATAAATTGATCCGAGTGATTAATTGAGTATTAATTACGTTATCGCTTAGCACCTGCTTTTGGTTGATTGAATTTATACCTCGAGTTACTATAAGATTATTTACCAATGAGTAGAATTGTTTTATGGAAAGACACAAACGAATACCTACACGGATCCCCATAGAAATCTGCAACATTCAAATGCATTGCCAGCTTTATGCAGGAGTAAAGGGTAATGGGGTTGCAGGAGTTAGGGTAAATATGACTGAGGAGAAATGTTTATTTATATTTATAATTATGTATATTCTGTAACTGTAACTTACTTACAAGTAAATTATATTTATGTTAAAAATGAAACTATCTTGTTTTATTATGTTACCCCATATTTGTTTTTATTTATTAAAAATTCGAATATACACTTTAATATTTCACATCTCCGGGCGTCCCATGAATGCACAACGTTTTTTTTATCATACGTATAACTATTAAAAATAAGGCTAATGTTACTTCTGGATAATGTAGATTACTAATGGTGGAAGAATTATTATCAAAATCGGTTCAGTTACTTCTGAATTTACTGTCTTAAAACAATTTCAAAATATTAATTAATTGTGATAGGTGAGGTAAATGAAGAGTTTGAACTCTCCTGTCATCCGTATTGACAGGGGTCAACAGATTACCGACTGTTATGATCGAAAGCGTTTTATCGACTAATCTTCGTTGAAGCCTCTTTTAATTGTATATTTGGAATATTATTTATTAAGAAAAATACGTGTACTATCAAAAAAATAATTTTTGATACAATAAAAAATACTGTAATCAGAACTTATATAAACATTATTAACAGTTCATTATTAAGGACATAATAGACAACCTCGCGTCTTTTTAACAGTCAGGGAATATAGCAATAATAGAACAGCAATCGTTCTCTCTGGAATACATTAAATCCCAAGAACACTTAAAACTGTCTCCTTTGTTGACGCTTTACAAACACAAGTTCTTAACAAATATAATTATATTTATTGAAATTTCTATCCTACCGTTTTCTCTTTATTTGCAACAATATTAAGAGCTGGTTAAAACTTCAAAGGGAAATAGCTTGTAAAAGATTTTAACAACGAAAGAGGTTTTAATTCTTCGCCACTAGAGAATTTCGTTCATAAAAAGTTACCTCTATCATATTCGAGCGTATTGTTCTTTAAGGTAAAGTTACCCAAAGTTACCGTGACGTTTAAGTATTCGGCTCATTAGATTATCAATCAACAGCCGACTGGGATTGATTAAATCCTGATGACTGTGCACAGGTCTTGTGATTAATGCTCCGCGCTTTACCCGAACGTTTTGAAGAACAAACAGGGGGTTTATGTTCTTAAAGAAATTCGGGAATATGTTTGTTTGTAATACGTTAACTTACTACAAATTGACTCTTTTAGTATCTTTTTTTTAAGCGTCAGATAACTTGTCGTAATAAATAGACTCCAAAAAAATAAAACCATGAATTCTCTCTTAAGTTTTTACTTATTTTTTATTTCAAAACAACAATAAAAACTAATTGAAAAACATACCATACGATTTCCCTTTTCGAAATCCATTCCTAACATATACATTATACGAACGACAAAAATGTGAGGTAACTTTATATGGTAATGTAAAAATCAGTGTTATTTCCTCATACTTTTACCCCATACTTTTTCAGGTCAATTTAGTTAACGATTTAACCTTCCAATGTGTGACTAAACAGTCATGCATGAGCCGTGCCGCCCTGTTACAAGCAGTAACATCAATATGCTAATGTGACGGTTAGTGAGATGGAAAGAGGGTTAAAAGTTGCAGATTACAAAGACGCGCGGATCGTCGCTGCGTCAATGTGTTTGATAATACCGCAAAACACACATTTGTATAATTTTTCGATATTGTTATGATTCAACGAATATGTCCCACTCGTGTAGAATGAAACATTTAGTATAACAACCAGTTGCGATCGTTATAACCTCATTTAACTCCTACATTGCGTATTTCATTATCTGTACATTTGTATACATTCTACCATATTAACGTTGACTTGCCTGCTTTTAGATCAGCTAAGCTAAGCGTTTTCCTTCGCGTTCGCGTGTTCGTCAGTTATTAAAAGAAAAAAATTTCAGCGCCACGTACCGAGTCCAGTTATGAATATCACAGAAAATTTTATCAAAATCGATCCAACCGTTTTGAGGGAGTTCAGTCACATACACAAGCATAGAAGAAATATCCACCAAATAACCACTGTCTTTAGGCATCTGCAGCTAAAGCAGCTGCAATGTATAAAGAAATATCTAACAATTAAAATAAAAACTAAAAGAAAGTAATCAGTAAGCATTTCACAGTTACCAATCGTCATTAAAAAGACAGACGATCTCGATATCTGGTAAAAGAAAGCTGATTTTGTCTGACTCGACTTTTAATTCCGTACCACATAAAGGAAGACAGTTTGTTCTTTTTTTGCTAGTTATTCATTGAGAATTGGAAAATTTATATTTAAAGAAAATAAAAAATCAACTAACGTCTAATTTTCTAGCGACAGACAGAAATCACTATCCGCTTTCTACTAAGTTTATTACGTTCTAAATGTGACAGAGTGTCTGTCTAACCTCTATCGCTAAAAAACGGGATTGACTTGACCCGAAAATAAGTATTACTAGACACATACATTTTCCATTGGATTAAATTTTAATTGAGAACACGCGGTGTTAAAGTTAGCTACAGCATTGTTACGCCAAACTACGTTTTATTTAATTTTCTTTAGACTTGAGGGTGGTGCCCTAGAAAATAAAAAACATGTTGTTTACACACAGAAGTTAACGAACTTTAAGTAAAAAAGTCTTAAGAAGAGGCAGTAACATCAGAAATATTTTCAATGTTGATTATGAATTTGTGCACTAAGCAAAATGTACCAACTACTCTATTCTCTTTGGAATTCAATGGGGGACCTTTTGTTTTGTTTGCTACATTATAGCATAAGCTCAGAGTCAGATCGATCCAATATTGTTGACATCTCTGAATATAAACGAAAGTGTCATACGATACGGCGGTTAACGCATTCCAGAAAATGCATTGCCTTTTGAACAGCAGCCACGTCGTCGGAGCACGGCTTTAGTATCACAAAGAATATATGAGTCAATATTAAAGTTCAATATATTTTTGGTTTATGTTGTTAAATATAAATTTTGCTAATGATAAAGCATACTATTTACTTGGGAACATATTTAGTCCATGAAATTATTTAAAAGTTTTTTACGATGTTTAGTTTGCCATTCGCAATAAATACAATATAATAAGTGTAAAATATCTCTTTTTAAAATTCCGAATAAACATTTGAAAAGTAGCTAAAGTTCCAACTCACTATTAGATCATATAACATTGAAAAATACAAAATAATGATAAAGGATTCTTGTAATAACGAATTAAATCTTTTATATCACAATACTGTAGAAAATATAATTAATTTTATTTCGTGCAAAAGACGGATGTCTTAGAATGCGATAACGACAAAAACAAAATGCAGAACACAGAAGCTTGTGCGACGGACGAATAAATTGCGAGCTCTTCCAACCACGATCTCAACGTCAACGTCGACAGATTAAAAATTGTTTTAATAAAAAATATATTATAAATAATGTATATATATAAATAACAGATAAATAAAGTAATTGATTAACCTAGCCATCTTAGACATTAAGATTAAACTCAAGAATTTCCTTGTTCCAAATTGTTCTAAATTTTTAATTTGATTTCATATTGGCACGGAAGGGATATCAATATTCGTTTAGGCCTTAGTCAATGCTTCTCTCTTTTGTTGCCTATTCACTACAAATTCACGAGCTCATCAGTATAATAAATCGATAAAAACCAAGAGTCGTGCTACCTACCGGAGCTACCTTAATGTAAAGTTATTTTTCTTTTTTAAACTAATTTTCTTTTATTATAAATGTATTGTTCTTATGAATTAAACTGAATAATGTTATGTGCATCATAAATATTACATACCAATCGGTAAATAATTATTTTCATTATTGTCTACGCTACAATTGTGCGTTTCTATAAAATGGAATTCATGTAATGTAAACACATTGTAATTTAGTTTTACATCACCTACTTTAACATCTATCTGAATCAGTAAAACATTAATTTAATTTGAAAATAACACAAACCTTTAGAGGAGCTCGTTAAATTCGTACTAAATAAAGTCTACGTTTAATATGTTTTTAGTAGTAAATTTGGTTAATGTTTAAATTTATTTAGTTTTAAACTCTTAGTGTCGTGAATAACAAATATCAGTAACAAAGTATTCATACATTGCGGCTCAACAAATCGCTTCTTATTAATATAATATCCGTCACTTACACTAAACAAAAGAAAACACTTAGAGAGCTCTCTTGAAGTCTCACAACTTCGCAACAAGTGATTAATATCATAAAAATAATAACTTCACTCCAATAAATACAACATTTAGACGTATGTCAGACTAAAGGAAAAAATGCCTTTCGCAGATACACCCACTTCTGACAGGGTTATTGTCGGGGAAGAAAACATTCCCTTGAAGACAACTTCGCCTACCGCGCAATTGTCTTACACAATAAACTTTTCTTTGCCGTCCTTTTTTTTAACGTGGCTATTTATTTCTATGACAGAGGAAGGTTCAAGTTTAAAAATAACTTTTATTTTTTAAATAGACATTTTCAACAGACATACATACAGCCGAGCCGATACGTATTCAATGATCCAACGAGTATATTTAACTCAATAATGTGACGCGGTTAGTATGCATTAAAATATTAATAAGGGAGAAGCCAAAAATAAAACATTTTACACAGACATAAGACATAAATATTTTATATTATCGAGTCCAGTCAACAGCACTTCATTCATAGACGACCACCGCAGTCGTATACTTTGCTACTATATCTATTAATAATCACAAAAAAACATTTATTTTTTTATCTTTCTCATTATTCGTTATTTCAAATAATTCTTTCGCTTTCGCCTAATAG
Organism: Papilio glaucus; assembly: GCA_000931545.1. NCBI lineage: Eukaryota > Metazoa > Arthropoda > Insecta > Lepidoptera > Papilionidae > Papilio > Papilio glaucus. Next base: position 356,755 of record JWHW01003463.1, read on the forward strand.
ATTCTAATGGTAATCTATCCAGTATAACTTTTTACGTGTCGATAAAGTTCGTCTCGAATTTACGAATACAAAACAAATACTAACTTTATACCGCCGAGGTAAATCAAAATTGTTTTGGCCCGATATTGCTTCGGATACTATAAAATACGATTACAATTCAAGCCTAATAAGGTATTTGCAACGCGATGGCGACGCTTGAGAGTTCGTAGACACTACATCGTTAACTTAAATTGGTTAGAAATCTATACAATGTAATAAATAAAATTATTTGTAAAATATATCAGTTCTAATTTTGTTTTCTCCTAACGATCCCATTACGAGTAGATGATAGAACTAGTGTTCTTTATTATTATTTATTGCGATATTTTTATTTATGTATGTGACTGCGCTTTCCCCTGATTTTATTACTTCACATTCCCTTATCAAAATCTGAAATGTAATCAAAGCGAATATTCATATTGCACATTTCACCAGAATGTAACAGTAAGACGAAATAATTACAAATCTATAGCACGAAGCCCTTAACACAGGAAAAAAATACGCACCATGTTCTTTTTTATTTTTTTAATTCTCGTAACAGACATAGACTGACCGCGTTATAACGTTTTTTGATTAAAAATTAGAACATGGAAAATCTCAATAGTATTATCATATTAGAATTTAGACTAACATTCGAGATATTGGCACTTATTGTCAGCACAGTGAAGTACAACTCTCTGACTTCAATTGGTTAGGGTGATGTGCAACCTATTGCTTATTTTATCACAATTGTTTCTTTTTAAAGAGGTGTCTTTCTAAGAAAGTGATGAAATTATAAGAAAGAATACTACTTACAATACATTCAGATAAAGTAATATAATGTTCAGAACAAAACTGAATGGCGGCTTCAATCAATACAGCTGATTTATTATTGTCGGACAAGCAACTATAAATCAAAGGCAGACGTGGCGCTCCCATACGCTCAATTAGACCGAGACCTAACGAAAAACTTACGATTATTTGCTATTTAACCCTTTATTAGAACACATGTATATAGGTTATAGTCAGGTACCTATAAGAAGCATATGTGAGACAATTGCAGTTTTTACGAGCTTGACAGAAGTTATCCCCCACTCCAAACCAAAACCAATCGTGTCTCAATGGTTTCAGATATTTTGGTATACTCTTCACCGTCTGACATCATCATAACCATTAAAATAGCAGAATTATGCCCAAACTCAAGTCAAGCGACGACCAAATGTTTTTTATTCCTCGAATACGATTACGTCATAATAAAATTGGAAACAGCAACAAGATATAGTACTTTTCGTCGTCGATTAAATGAACCATATGATATATGGTTGTACATATATATGACTCCGGTATTTTGAATGCAAATGCGTACTGCATTGCATTGTGACAGTATTGCGCAAGATTGCATATACAATTTAGTTTAATGAAGGGGAAAGGTTTGTTAGTTTGCAATACATAAAACTTTGAACCTACACATGCGATTTATAATAATTCTTACATTATCGGATATAACACAGGTTACTATATCTTCTTACTATCGTGATATATTTCAATCCACGAAAAGCTAGTTATATCATAAATCTGTACGAACGACCTGGGAGTTTCATCGTTAATGAATAAAATCTTAATATTATAATCATTATATAATGTAATGCGTAATTTTGTACGTGTAATATATTTTTTCCGAGTAAACAGTGACGAGATATCAGCACCGGTAAATACAGACAACAAACCTGTCGGTACATATAAATAAACTCTAATATTTTATCGCACTAAGGTCTAGGCTTAGAGATAATTTCTTGTTAATTGTGCTCATTGAGGTAAGTGCGTGACGCATAATAGATGTGCCTGAATCATTTTATAACGTTTATTTACTTTGTGTGATGTATTAACATGGCCCTTGTATTCAAGATAAATCTTGCGTATCTTTTATTTAGTCTTTTACCAATTATAAATATTGAACAGTAAAATGGCATAATTTCTGACATTTTCACGATATCATAAAAGCTGGAGGTACTCTAGAGTTTTAGGAAGCGCTTTCCTGCATTTATATAACATACAGCCACTGAGATGCAGGAATTGAACGAGGCAAATATAGCCTAAGAATCGGATAAGACTGCATACATCGATAGGCATGTAGCCTCCTAGCCGTTTAAGCCTATTTGAATCAATTTATTAGACACATCAGAACTATTTATAATTCTATTAAAACTTTTACAAGCATTTACCAGTTACAAATAGTTTCCAATCAACGTAAATCCCATATAATTTATTATCATCACATACGTCGAGAAAAGACAAATACGTTTAGGATAGAAAATTAAGCTTAATAGATATAGTTATTCACTCTATTCGCTTTCCAAAGTTGCGTAAAAAAACAAACAAATGGTGAAAAAGTTAAAAAATAACTAGTTTCGAGAAGATAACAAGACTTCGGTAAGTTAATTTTATTAGTGGAGCCGAGCCTTTAGGCCCTTAGGCCACGGGTTAACCCTGTATATAAGCTAGCACATTTTTTTTGGTAAATTCTTCAAGTTTATTTTTAGCTTAAGCAGTTTTAAGATAAAAAAGGAATGATTATAAAATGAAAAAAAAATGTATAGTATTATGTTAAGAAGAGATAACGCACAGGCAAAAAATATGCTATTACTATTTTTTATGGAATATGTTTTTGGTATTTTTTCTTTTTTGTGTCACTAGTATCGCCCTAAGGTATATGTCATCCATTCAGATAAACATAATACAATACTGCATTTTCATCTGTAAAAGATGGTGAAAGGAAGGGCAAATGAGCAAGTGGTTCATCTGATATCAAGCAATTGCTGCCCATAGGCAACAATTTTTTTTTTGTGACTGAAAGGTCACTGTTTGCCTAGAGGAGGCATTTACAGCTACACCGGGCTCGAGGCGCCTAGCCGAAGCCTCTTTAAGAGTAACTTAGCTCGAGAGCTCCCTCCGTAGAGAAAAAAAAAGCACCAATCTGCAACAAGTTGATGAGTCGCAGATTCGTTGCCTACCTTTAATGGATACATAAACAAAAAAAAATTTTTCTGTTCCTATCCATCCATCCTTTCCTTATTAGAAAAGGACAGGAAGGTGGTTTTCTCTACTCTAAACGTTAAAATTTGTTAGTACGTTGTGACATTTTGGGACATTCGTACCTTTACGAATTTTCAATTCATAAAAAGACAATCACGCGATCGGAATATGTAATACCGAACTACTTCAAACTAGTCAGCTGATAGATTTTCTTATGAAAACCGGGATCATAAAGAGAGTTGTGCATAAACGCAACTGTCGCGTAACCAATATACAACATAAATCTCACACGGCACCCAAGAAATTGCTTTGCATATAACGAATACACGAGTGGATAAAATTTTCCCGACCATAGACATAAGCAAGGTTTGTGAATAACTGCTTCTCTCTATAATAAAATCTGAACATTATGAGATCGTGTAAAACAGTGATTTAAAAATACAAAATACCATAAACTAATTTGTAACTTTTTTATTGTAGAAGGAAAAATAAGAGCAAGTTATCTACTTATGATAAACAAGCCGAGCCCCACGGTTTCACCCGCCACATAGTTTAATTTAACCGACGATCTTACAACCTAAGTACAGCTTATATTATATTTCATCATCATATAGATCATATAGATTTAAGGTCAACTTACATTGGATTAAAATTATTTCTCCATGCATACTTTTACCCCTACTTGGAACGTTTAGGGGATGAATTTAATATAAAACGTAATAACAGAAATCTCTGTGAAAAAATTCAAGTTTCAGGTCTCTAGTTTGGGCTGTGCAGTGGTATATCAGTCAGTTAGTTTATTATATGACCGCCGTTATCCTACAACATTCTCTTACAAATTCATTCTCTACGCATCAACAATAACAACAAATTAAATGATGGGTCTAGAATCAATATTAAAGATTAAAATTGTAGATAGAGAAAAGATGATGAGGAATAGATGAACGATGACCTTACTCATAAGACGAAACGAAATATTAATACCTCTACTTCGAGGTAGAATTATCCTAAGTTATAGTACTTCCGGTCGAGTAAGCACGTTTCCTAATTTATAATTCATGCTAAAATAACCAAAATTTATAATGAAGAGAATAATTAATCGTCTAAAGAAAATGTTATCACAATGAAGTTTAATTTTTTGTCCAACGTCTTTGTTATAAAGATACGCAGATCTCTTCCTATCTTTTAATTAATTTAGGAAAATTGAACACTAGTTTCTTAACACAATGTTAACTACTAAGCGAAATCTAAGGATCACAAAACGACGCACGAACAATACGACCAAAGCTTTGACCAGAACTTTCTAGCAAATTCTTCATTACTGTTGACGACAATAATATCCACATTTATTATAGTTGTTTCATGAAGTGAAAACTTTTTTAGCAGCGCTAAACATACAATTCATATACACTATATAAGCCTAAGGCACGACTTCAACTTAATTTCAAGAGACGTGTCAATTCACCGAACTATTTAAAAGCTAACATAGTTTTCTGACGTCGGTTGCATATTGGCTCTGTCCGACCGTATTTCCTTATTTAATTATAACATTTAAATACGCTCCAATGCACTATGTTTAATTTAAATTTTATTTAATTCAAAAAGGTATTCTGACGTACGTACTATTATTACTTTCATAATACCTATTTATCTAAAGTCATCTCTTTTCACCTCAATTTAGTAGGTATAATAGACGTGTCTATTATACCTACTAAACTCTTACTCGGATTTTTCATAAAATGACTAATTAGAAATTCTAGACCAGGGGTTGGTTTAGAATTTTTAGTTATTGTACATATAGTATCGAGAACCAGAAAGCAACGTAAGGCACTTTTAAACGTATAAATTTAAATATTACTTAAATTTATATTTAGATATATTTAACAAAATTAGGCAGTCCGAGTTTCGACCTTCCCGTTGCCGACATGCCGACCGTGTTCTAGACCATGGATCTTTTGTAATTATTTGACGTCCTTGAGACTCCAAAAGAAATGTAAGAAATTTGATAACAATTACAGAAACATATTGCAATAGACACAATTTTGTAGAAAAAAAAACCGACTTCAACAATAATATATATTCAAAAACAAAAAATACACTGAAAAGTAAAAAATCATTTAACGCAATGCAAAATAAGAATAATTTCTTTCTAATTGCGTAAAATTATTTTTTATATATATTTATGTGCCTCCTATGGTTTAACCTAAGCCAATAAAGTGAAACTCAACTTTGTCGTATTACGAAAGATTAAAGATAACTTAAAAACTACTTACTGGTCGGATCTTGATTTAAAAAATCCCTCTGGGTTACGGGCGTGCGTGTTTATTTATTAATTTTATAACCAAAAAATCTGTTTTTTTCTAAGTTACGTCTTCATTCCCAACTACACTTTATATTTGTAACACGAAATGAAACTTTCATAAGTTCAAGCACTGATCCGTTGCTAGGAAAAGTTTGGCCGCGGCGAGCGACGCCGAGTGGACGGAGAGCCGACTAAAGCTCGCCGATTAAGGACTTGAAAGTTAAGAGAATCTCACAATGTTTCCTACTTTTTCTTCCCACTTTAAACTCACTTCACGCCGCGATCAACTGCATTAAAAGATTTTTAACTCTAACAGCGGTTAGTGTAGTTTAGTGACTTGTTACTGTAATGCTTGTTAAAGTAATTAGCTGGGAATCGTATAATTGCCGTGTTTTTCCGGAAGACATAAGTATTCGAGTAATAGCATCTAGCACCATCTCACAGAAGCAAGTTGACAACCATTTTATTAGTATTTTCTTCGAGCCCCATTGATAGCGATGGCTGAGAAGTGGCGAAGTGCTATAATTTTTTTTAATGCGGAAATTCACATTTTTACGGATCAGACACTTATGTAGATAAAATTAAAAATAAAAACCGTTTTCGAATACAAAATGTCATCGAAATCTTTAGAGCATTTCATGGATAGCCACGTGTAATAAGAATTGCTCGCACACCTTGAGATATATAGGAAAAAAGATGCAAGCTTGCGATATACCAAAAAAAAAACTATTACAAACCGATTAAAGAAAATAACTAACAAGACAGTGAACTATTTATTATTCCACCCGTCTCAACCACCTCAGTCCACAGCCGCAAGCACTCTTAAAGTCACCTAATCGTACTGTTCTCTTTTCAATGGGAAGTCTCTAGAAAATTTATTTATTGTGACCAGAATGATGTATGTATATATCTGCTTGTAATAATAATTCAACCCTTGTCTCAAATACATTGCCATTATTATCCAAAACCTCATCTGCCCTTCGTTTATACAGCGGCATTCCTGGCTTGCAAACTTTAACCGACTACACGTTATTATTACAATATAACTAGACAAATATATTTCGCAAACAATGTTTGTGATTCAAAGGAACGACGCGAAATATCGTCTAACAGAGTTATAATCAGAAATATAGTCTAACAGAGTTATAATCAGCGGGAAATAACATACGCGACGATGTTCTTTGATCACTGGTCTGTAGTTTATATTGCATGGATTTTTCTCTTTTTGAATTTCCGTGATTTAATCTATTGGATAAGGCAATAAAACATGTTACAATTGCATATCTGTTTTTAAATTTCGCCTCGAGCGCGCGCGAACCCATCTATAGATAAAGGTTATTTGAATTAATACATTTTATTGCATTTCAAATTGTACAACGTTGAAATAACACAAAACAGTCGTATATTTTCGTTTTATATTGCAAATCGTAAACGGGTTCATCTAACGATTAGAGGCATTGTTGTCATATCGTAAATTCTAGATTAGGTAACCAGCCAAAGCAAAATATGTCAAATTAATATTTCAGATTTTTTGACGTCTAAGAAATACCAACCATCAATTGATTGACGTTTTAGTTTCAGAATATGTTGTATTGTAAAAAAATAAATATACAGTAATAAAGTTATGTCCATGCTTAATGGTAGGATGGTACTCAGCCGGAGACCAAGGATGGAATACTAGGCGACACATATCAATGATTTTTTTCTTCTTTAACATTTTTGTGATGTTTTAGATTGGAAACTAAGACGACTGTCGCATAATCCTTACACTCTCTAATATTAGGTGTATTCAAGAACTTAAATTGATAGAACTGATGTCTCATTACCCCGTTAGTGTTTTGTGACCATAGTTACTTATCTTTTTAAAGGCCTTTTTTGCTTTACAATGTAGCGCATTTATCCTAAGAAATTTATATTTTATTGGATCTCTTTTAGTAGTCCTTTTCCTTTTTAATCGACTTAGGAAGAAAGTAGAGGTTCTCAATTCGCTCGTATCTTTTCTATTATGTTTATTACCTTAGAACTTCGACATTTATGTATCGATTATGAAAATGATCAAAAGCAATCCATAGTTTTTGTCTCCAAATAGGTCCCATTTAAATATTATCCCGATCCGATAAGTGGTTCCAGAGTAAATCAGGATTTTCGCGAATAAAAAAGAGAATAGGTTAGTAGTAGTAGTTACATCTGTAGTTTTACTGCGTTTAAAATATTTTCTTTAATGTTAAAATATTTATTTGTTATAACTTTAGTACTAATAAAATTTCACACTTTTATGATTTTACGTTGTTTCTAATAAATATGAAATAAAAATGTCATTTTTTCCGTCTAAGCGACAGCAAAAATCATTCCCATTAGGTTGTTTAAAAGTTTTATCCAATTACACTAACCGGGCGCCGGGCCGACTTTATACATACCTATGGATATAATTAGATGAAGATTTACTTATATTATTAGATGTAGACACTTTCCCAATACAGTTATATTTTCAACGACCAACCCTTACATGTGATGAATACACCCTTAACAGCTGTTATAATATAATCCGTCAAGCTAAAAATTTCGAGTACAATTTTAGTTAGATATAATTGAATAAACCAAAAGTCCAAAGTAAAAGCGGTGTAGGAATTGACTTCACGACCCGACGGCGTACAGACGCCGTGAGGTCGTTTCGCTCTATTTTCTTTCTATGGACTTTATTGAACCAATCTTCTAGGTCAAAAACATGATCGACGAAAACAAACGTGGGATAGTTGCGGAAAATATTAAGGTATTTGGGTAGGAGTGATCCCACAATAAACGTGCATCCCAAAATACAACACGAAGGCTCTCTGTAACACCCTCTGCTCCACAGCGGGGATACAGAAGGGCAGAAGGAAGTATTAACAGCTCACTGCTAATATATAAGTAATTAAAGATGCAACATAACATGTATGTGTATAAACCAACGGTAGTTTTAATATTTTATCGTGCATTTCAGAAGCGTCTGCACTGACTACAATCACTGGCTGGTAATTACCTTCGTAAAACAGCAGCCAGTGTAAACCGTAGCTAGCAATTAAAACAAAGGAAATTAATTAATAATTTTGTATACGGTACGAATGAACCCTTTACGGCGACAAGAATGGTGTATGAAATTTGCAATCATAGTATGTTATACATTTTGATTGCAAATTAATAAGCTTTTGCATAACAATTTCGTCCGTCCGATGAATAAGAATATCTGTTTTATAATCTGTATAATAAATAATGTGCGACACCGTACAATCGTACTTGATTTTTAAAACACATCACAAAAATCTTTTTTCGATTTTATATCGAAGTCAAGATCCACTGTCTAATTACATAGACATATTAAAGCGGAATCGTTCAAAGTACTGGCATCAAAGATTTTATAAAATGAAACTCATAAGTGAGCATTTAAAGTTTGCTAAGGTCCCTATTGGCTCTGCAAGTAATGATTTTCACATTGAATACTTCTCTCCGTTCGCGAAAGTTTTATTGAAATCCCGATCCATATAGAAATTAAATACATATGAATAAACTGTACACATTGAACCATAAATTTTAATTTTATATTTGTTTTTATTCCATTTATCATCCCATGTTCGACTGACTGGCTGTATTTCGGCCCCCGTCGATGATTGTAATTTCAAAAATTTAAACTTTTTTAAGTAATACTCAAATTTTACTTTATACTTGTTGCGCGGTCCACCATCTCCATTTTACCATAAAATAAACTTAAATAAATCAAAAACTTTAATAATTTAATGTTATAAATTTAATAATTAATATTTTTAAATATATATACGCTCACGCCCGTAACTCAGAGGGATAGGCAAAGATTATGGATTTTCTTTTGGCGCGATCCTGGCACACCTCTCTTGCTTCTTCTACATCCATACATCTACGCATACATGCTCGTCGGTTACGGGTACTTCTTATGTCGCCCTTCTTTAGTATGTTACTAATCTGATTGATATAAGGTCTCCTTGGACGTCCCCTGCCAACGCTGCCACTTACTTATGCAATATCAATTGGTTTCGTTACTCTCCCTTCATTCATCCTTTAAACATGCCCGAACAACCGACCTTTCTCAATTCTAGTCACAACGTCTACTTTTAAGCCACACTTTTCCCTTATATTGCTATTTTTAATCCTATCATTCAATGTCCCGCCTAACGTACTTCTTAAGGATCGCATCTCAACGGCATTAACAGCTCTCACTTCCATACATTAAAGTGAGGACTAGTACGGCATTATGTGTATTGCAAGACGAGCCCTCGTAGACACATGCTGACTACTCACTACTTTATCTATAGCCCCATTCATTTTATTTCCTGCATTCACTCGTCGTTCAAAATCTTTAACGTGTCTACCATCTCTACTAAACAAACATCCTAAATACACAAACTCTTCCACCTATTCCACTTCTTTGCAGGTAACATTTATATCAATTACTCTCTTCTCTTTCAAACACCACTTTCGTATAGTCTACATTCATCATCATATTCTCTACCTTCCAATGAATTACAATCAGCGTAAATAGTAAGTCCTCCATCGATGACGTAAATTCAACTTGATCGTCGGCGTATAAGAGACATAAAATAAAAAAAATTAAGTAATTAATATTTTTTCTAATGCTATTATACAATACATTTCCTATGTAATAATTGCGATTGTTGTTGTTTCCGAAATAAGATGATATTTAAATTTATTGTTATATTTAAATAACAATAACTTCATTTGCTTTGCTTTCATTTTAACAAAATAAGTGCTATAAAATCATTTCACTAAAGATTCCAGAAGCATTCGTAAAGTAATTTTTGTTATTTCAAAACTATGAGTATGAAGGAGGCAATAGTTTTGAAATTGCTTGATCATGTTCAAAATGTTTTAAGGATTGTTTGTATTTTTTTAAACCTTATCTCCGAATCACAATTATATGTATGTAATTGTAATACTTTTAAATTTAAACTTTGAAAAGAAATAACATACGTGTGACTCATACTGTTAATTTAATTCTTTCTAAGATTAAAATAAAAATTAACAAACGTCAAGTATTATAAAAAATAATATTTTTTAATATTTAAGAACTTAACTTTTAAAAAGTATATTAAACTAACTCACCTTAATGGATGCGTTGAACAGCGTGCAGAAAGTTTATATTTATCGCGATATTATGATAAAAAGTAAATGAAAGGTATTCACGAAAAAATTAAACTGTGACACTGCACCGTGATTACAGTCGAGAATATATTTGGCGATGAGTTTATCGTTGCGTCGCAAGTTCTTAGTGAGAACGTTTGGTCGCGCCAAACTTGTGTGACGGTTGGTTGGTGCGGCGGGCTTATATCTCGAGGCGAGCGGAGGCTGCGCGCATGCGTCCGCACCATTCATGTCACCATCTCAATGACCGCCTCCGCACCAATCATCATGTCATTTTTCTAATAAATAGTTGCTTTCCAATTTGCATAGCTGACTAGTTTTTTTACTGATGAATATCCTAAATCTAACTAACGTTATAAATGCGAATGTTAGTTTGTTTCTTACGCTTTCACGCGTAAACTACTCAACGGATTATCATGAAATTTTAAAAAAACAATGTCAAAGATACAGTAAATAGGGCCCCTCAAAAAAGGGTATCCCCTACTGATACAACATACCCAAAGCGAGGAAATCAAGAAACGAAACCACTACTTGTGAAACTTACTTCCATTCCATCATAGCGTAATTTACCCAAACCCATTTCATGCAAAAGGATGATTTAATGTTATACTAAGTGGGATACTGATATTCCGCATGTCCCTGAGACACTCAAAATTCAGTAGTAAATCGCAGAATCTTAAAAGAAAAAAGATCCAATGAAAGATAGTTGAATATCAAACTGTGCACATCATTCAATCATCATCCTTACAAGAACTGCAAGTTCGAGTTTAAGACTTGTTTGTTAAACAGACTTATAAGTTATAACTGGTCCTAATACGTGACTTTAAAACTTTTTGTCCATTGCAAGGCTGAAGTCATCTAAAATTGCTATAAAAATGTCAAACGCTCCGATATAAATGAAACTTTAAGGAGTTCAATCCTTTTAACACAGAACTATGAACATAATCTTGAAAAAGAAAGTCTTGCACTAAAATGTGTCGTAGGCATGAACTACTAAACTCTTTATCAAGTATTAACTTGATACTTGATGTGCATAACTTACTTTTTAACATGATAAAACTTTTTAAAAGCCGCAATTGCATCGGATGTTATAAAAACGTTGGAAATGTTTCATAATACCCTAGTTTCTATTAGGAAATCTTTTATTCTGGAGGTCCAATCCCGTTCGCCTTCCGTTCTCTCCTCTCCTTCTTCTGTCCTATATTAAGGATGGCATCTATAGTTTTTGCGGACGCCTATGACTAGCGGTGTTTATTAAACATTACGTAAAAAACGCTAGTTTGTTTCCTTTTACAAGATAAAAATAAAAAAAGGGATGTTTGAAGGCATAACCCATTTGCCAACAATGTGCATGTTATGAAGATGAAAGTTTCTGCTACGTTATGACCAATCTCCGAAGACCGTCCGTATTGCCAAAACATATTACCCAGGGGCTAAGGTACCAGTGAGCAGCTCCGTAGCCCATACCATACGTGGAAAGCATGCACGTAGCATTACGACAATAGTTCAGTGTCTACGTTCATGCGTGGCGCGTCATCATGTTAATCATGACGCGGCATTTTCCACAAAGATAAACTCACAATAAACTGACGCAACGCCCATAAAGTGATGTAAAAATGACGAATTAAAGACATTTCTGATTTTTCATAATATAAGCTCGTATAACCTCCAAAGTCCAAAAGTGATCCTTGCATTGGTATGTTTACCTTCTAAAAGCAAATTACTATAAGCAAACAATGTCTTTCAAACATGTAACTTAACTTGATGGTAAAATTAGATTTTTGTATTTATTTAATTACATACTAGTAATTTACTACATTAGAAAAATTACAGGGAAAAAATAGATTTAATTACTTCAACATGTGTTAAGATTCGCAAATTAATCATCGCACGTTTGTTAATGACTTATTCATTATTTGAACAAACACGCGAACACGTCGAAGTGCAAACATTAAAATCCCGCTCCGTCTTTATAACTGGCATATAGCGAATAGCGAATGACTACCTTCATAAAGATGAAATTACAACGGCCCTGTTTATCTTATTACAAATCAAAATTTAATTTGTCAGGTAGCTCGACGGGTGCCATTACACGCTACAGTAACTCCATTTGTTTAATTAATCCTATACGCGTTAATCTTTTACGTTTAAATTTATACATTGGAAATTGTTGATTACATGGCTCATAGTTTTTTAAAGTGAAAACTTTTTTAGCCGCGTCAGACGATATTTGGTAGGGGAAAATATTAATGATTCGCGTGAACAACAGCGTCAGCGATACACGTCAGCAACATGCTTATTTGAATTTGGAACAGTTTCGACAGACTATTTTTCGTTTATTTTTCTTGTATTCATTTTTGAATTTGATTGTTAAGAAACAAGGGTTTATTTTTGTTGACTATTTATTTATTTTTGATCTATTGTCACGCCTTCTCACCTGTTTTGAGTTTTCACTTTTGGCAGTAGTCCTTATCCTGTTCCTGTTCCTCGTATTTTTTCTATTTCGAGCTAAGATGACAATCAACACGTTTTCCTCAAAATAAATATATCAACGATTACGTATTATATTAATATACTCAAAATATTACAGTTCAAGATCGAATGTCGTCTAGTAATTTCATTGGCCATATAGCCCAACGATTCATGGGCTTAATAATTATTCCACTTCATTACCACACACATTCATTATTACACATCTTTTAATTACACTTAAAATGTAATTTAAAAAAGTGCTTATTATTTTTTGAATTTTATTATCTTTTAAATAACCAAAAGGTACAATCTACATCAATAAATATGTACAAACCTGTAAACAGAATTAAATATGAATCCAGCATAGAAAAGTTAATTCAAAAAGTGTGAGCTAAATTTACTGATAATGACACTAGTTGGTTCGGCGTCTCTATAATTAAAATATGTTACTTTTCGGTAAATATGTTTATTTCTTTCTAAGTATTTTTATAGTTTACCTAACAAAAACAAGTAAATATTTCCCTTACAAAATATTAGTATTAAATATAATAAATTAATATAAACTTACTATGTACATACTTACAGGTTAACAAAACTTGCTTATAACACTAATAAAATGTTGGAAGTAATTCGTATTATCACAATCAGTTCAATTTATATTTTTTAGAGATTTAAAAGTTGAGTATTTTGTTTTTAAACTGGAGGATGACTTTCACTTTGCAATAATGGGTGTTATCTGTACGGTTTCTAGGCCTGTCATTGAATAACATTTTGGTGTTTTTGTACTAACTAGTAGGCAAAATATCGATCATCAGCATTGGCAATGAATCCTCAAGGTCCCTCACATCCACGTGTCGATTTGTGCCTTTTGCAATCGTACGTCGAAAAATAAAGTTGAGTTTTTTTAAATCATAAACACAAGATCAGTTGATATTATTATTTTTCATGTTTATCGAGATTCCTCCGAAAAATTATTGTAATTCCGCTCATTGAACGTGTCAGATTTCTAGTAATAAAAGATTGAATTGAATGTAAAGTTACCAAAAGGGCAATTAGGTACTATTATATATGTTTGCCCTAGTCAAGATAGAATTGTACACCTTATGTTTCACATTAATTATCCCAATTATAAGAAACTTATAATGTACTATGCATATGTCGAGCATATGCGAGCTATTTACAGTCTTACAGCTAATGATACAAATCTCCGCCGTCTTATATAAATGCGTTTCTGAGGGATTCTACAAACAGCGCTTATGTTCAGTAGTCGTCACTATTCTTCGCTCGATTCAGGATAATATGCTTCACTACCTTTGACTTGTCCCGAACAGTCCGGAAGAACTATTCGCATTTTAATATGGATCTGTTGACTGCTGCCTTTATAGTAATTACTGTTCAAACACCGATAAGGTGTGTAGTGACACAGATTAGTGTTACCGAATCACAAACGATAACGTAGAAAATGACGTAAAATAAAAAAATAATGAACAACACTTGCCACATTGCTGCGTGTTAGTCATACATACACAATGCTGATACACTAATGGACCAGATTAAAGACAAACATTGTTTAACGCTCACATAGCATTACGCAATAACAAACGTACAAATATAACAAATTAAAACTTTAAAATTGTGCACATTGTTTTTCATATACACATAGTCTAGGAATTTTAGCACCAAAAATGAGTTCGCTCTGCACAAAATCCTTCTTTCTCAGTGATTTTTCTATTAGATTATGTCAGGGGTTGCCATAGGGGAAAATATCGTCTTGTTTTTCTAATAATAATAATATGTGTATGTGCATAAAACACGGTATTACAAGTTCTTACAAATATTACACTGATCAACATGTTTCGCCATAATATCAATAACATGGAAAGACTTTATCAACATTAATCAAATATGTCCTTAGTGCTACAAACATTTTTACATTCATTAAAAAAATATATAAATTTAAACTATTAATTAACCATTCATAAATTTTACAACTATTAATTAACCATTCAATTAGCTTTATTTTAGACATTCTAGTATTTAATAGTTTTAATTTATTAGGTATCTTGTTATAAATTCGAATACACATAAACAGACAGCTTTTAATATATTAACTCAGTCTAGGGTTGTCTTCCTGTATTAATCTACAAGGATCGCGCCGGTTACGAATATTGATATAATTTAATGTTTTAAATATTTTTTATGCTTCCAAACAAACATACATATTTCATATATATAAAGAGCTGGCAATGGTAGTAACCCAAGTTTTTGCTGCTGACACCGGCTGGCACGAATCCTGTGGTTGGAGACCGTAAATTGCAATTGCCGACAGAAACTCAGTTTTATACTTAGAGGGCAGATAAACAGAGAACTTTTTCCTTCAGTTGAAACCGAAATATTTTGTCAGAATATGATAGTAAGGTCTTTGAAAAAATTCAGTCCGTCACCCAAACGATCCGCTTAACCGAGTGCAATAAAATCTTCAGTTTGTTTTAGACAGGAAGCAGGCACATCATCCTGGCGAAATAGAACGCCTACAAAACAAGTAGATTATAAGATTTTTTCAGAAGATTTGTATAATCTGACTATAAGGTTTTTTCTTGTATTCTGTATTTTAATTTGTTGCTCTTTACATAAAAAATGTCCTTTTTAATATTTTTGTTTACGCCACATATTAAACCAGCTGTCAACGTGTCTAAGCATTTCAATTGCTACACACCCTCACACACCCAAAGTTACATAGTCACAGTTGAATGGACAAACATACAACGGGGTAATAAAACTAAAATAACATAGTAAAATACACTAATATAAAACTCTAGCGATCCACCCCGGCTTCGCACTGCAGATCCTCCATATAAACGTTCATCGCTTGGCGCGATTACCTTGGTACTTAAGGTAATCGCGCCAACTGCGAAACGACTGACAGTTGTGCCAAAAGCGCTAAGGTTTGGTTAGGCTAGAAAAGTTAAAATGGTCGTCAATCTCTCTTAAATTTTCTAATTTTCCGAGCAAGGTTCGTAATTTTTTCTTCCTCAAGAACCGTTTCCAGACAAACAAACACAAAAGAAAGAATTAGCGAAATTGGTCCAGCTGTTTACGCGTGATGCCATGGACAAGGGAAATAGGGTTTCATTTTTAAATAATAGATTACTCATTTGAGCAATAAAAAAAGTTAAAAATTTATTTCCCTGCCTAACGTAAGGCCAAACGATGTGGATAATCAAAAATCGCGTTTCCACTAACGCCCTAAAAATTTCATGTCCTCTTGATTCCTTTACGAGGCAAACAAGACAGTAATTAATATTTTTATTGCGGGCCGCCATCCCACTCATCAATATTAAAACATCCCTTGGAATTGATTTTACTTTATGTCGTGATTATCCATTGATAGCGATTTACTTAATGGAAATACATCTGTACCTTGAATAATTAATACGCTCACGGAAAATTTTAAGTCGTAGGTATTGTACGTTACCTAACATTCGTATACTTTTCCTCTGTATTCTTCTACAACGTAGAAATAGTCTTCTTTTATATATTTTTAGATATATTTAAATCAACAGGAGTCGTAAATATGAGACAATTCTCAATTGAATTCTGCAAATTTATCAAGTCTCAAACATGACAGGATGAGCTCGTAACGTACACCAAACACTTAAAAGAAAAACACTACATATAATAATAATATCAAAGTTAGTGTTAAACCAAACTAGTCATACAGCTGCTATGTAGATGTGCACTCTGAACACAATTTTTATTAGGTGCAACTCATGCACAATATAAATCGAACTTTCATTTTAAATCCATTATATGTTTTCTATAGTTGATCTACAAAACCTTAGGTTATTACTTAGCTCAAGATCACTCGGATCGCGAGCCCTGTATTCGATGAAGCTGTAAGAACCGTCAATAAGGTTACCAGCAACTACTTCTCCGAAAATACATATTAGGTTATTACTATAAAATCCAGAGAAACATTGATCTGCACCAAAACCTCAATGATGAATATTTTCCATAGATTTCGAACAGAGATAAAACTTGTAAAGTGTCAAAATTGTAAAGTCAATTGATACATTTTCTGACAAACAAAAACCTGAAATTAAAAGTGCATACAAGATGCCATAGTAAGAAGTAAAGGTAATTAATGTAATTAATAATTTTATACACTATTTTTTATTTTCAAAAATAATAACACGCTATTAATAGGTTGTGACCATATTCGATACCCCCAGTACAAGTTGTAATAGATATTAAACCTGAAAAATATTATGGTATTAAAAATCCACAATCTCACAGCAGGTAAATATAGGTAAAAAGGATCTCTGTTCTTATGAAATAATATTGTATACTAGATGAACTGATATACAATTCAAGTAATGTACAAGACTAATAATGGATGTAAATAGTAGGCCAAGTGTGAAAACATAATATGGAAAAAAACATACAATTATAATTGAAAGTATCTTAAAACCTTTTTTTTACGTTTGGAAAATGCGCCTGTCCACTGTAAAGGGCAACAGGGGGATCTGTGGGGCTCACCCCACGAGGGGCGTACCCACTAAAAACCAAATGTTCCCTCATAGCCATGGTGTGGGCGCCACGGGAGCATGACTAGCACGTGACACCGCGACGCCCACTGGCCGCCTATTAGATTGAGGTAAAAATATGCGCTCACGCCCGTAACCCTAACTAACAACAATCCAACAATCTCTGCCTACCCCTCTCGTAGGCAGAGATTATGGATTTCCATTTGGCGCGATCCTGGCACACCTCCCGCTGCTTCTACATTCATAAATCTACGCATACATGCTCGTCGGTTATGGGTACTCCTTATATCGTAATCCTTTTTTAGTAAGCCGCTAATCTGATCGATATAAGTTTTCCAGAGGCGTCCCCTACCAACACTGCCACTCACTTTTGCTACATAAATTTCTTTCGTTATTCTCTCTTCATTCATTCTTTCAACATGCACGAATCACCGAAGCATACCTTTCTCAATTCTAGTCACAACATCCTCTTTTAAGTCACACTTTTCACTTATAACGCTATTTTTAATTCTATTAATCAACGTTACGCCTAACATACTTCTTAAGGATCGCATCTTAACGGCATTAACTCTACTAGCATGCTTTTCCTGCCAAACCCAGCTTTCACTTCTATAGATTAAAGTGGGGACTAGTACAGCATTGTGTATAGCCAGACGAGCCTTCATAGACACATTCTGACACCTTACTACTGTACCTATAGCCCCATTCATTTTATTTCCCGCATTCACTCGTCGCGGGCCCCTCTGGGTTTCGGGCGTGAGCGCATATTTATTTATTTTTATTCAAATAGTGTTCATCTTCGTTACGTTCGTCATGCAGCGGAATTGCGGCATGGCTTTGATTATTTAAAAAAATGACATCGCACAAAGTGACACTAGGTGACGTCAGGGTGGATAGCAACGAATTAACATTTTAATTGTATATGCCGGAACGTTTTTGGAGCAATCACAGCCTCCCAGCTATAACATCCTCGAAATAGGAAAACCGTCCCGTCACCGTCCGTCCGTCCTTGCCTGACAACCAATGGCATGAGTGACAGGCTCTTAATAGGTTATTGTAATTTTAGTCTTCCAATCCTTTAGATTGGACAACGTGTCTGCTACAATATACTCTGTCAGAATCTCTTACATCCGCGCTGACAATCGTTTATTAAACTTTTGGAATGAATAAATTGCCAAAACTGAAAGTAGCATGGATTGGCTACAACCACAGTCTTCAACAAATACCACAGCCGTAATGCATCTTCTTGGGATCTTCAAATCGAGATGTAATTTATTATCTTGAATGTATAAGAATTTACTGCTTTTACTATTTTATTCTATATTCGCAATGACAAACACGACCAAAATGTGTTGGCGCATTTTAGTATTCTGTACCCATTCCAGACTACTGAGCTACTGTTCAAAGATTTTATTGTTTTTTATAAAGTTATAAACGTTGTAATGAAATAGTTTTTAAAGGAAACGATGTATGTGCCAACAATTATGTATTTCTTATTTTATAATAATATTTAATCATTTTTGGTTTGATTACAGATTAAACTATAAGTAAAATCTACGAAAACAGAAGGAAGGCAACAAAAATATTTAATACTAATTAAAATAAACAGAATTTTTTTTTCAAATATAATTGATCGGATCTTTTTCTAATACTATTTGAGGGAATGTTCGCTAAAACAACATGTTACCTGCTGTGACAAAGTTCTAGATGTACGGGCGTAATAAAAAAAATCATTTATATAAAGATTGAAACCGTGTTATGGAAAACGTCAATTTTGTCTTCAAGAATTCTAGTCCGTTTCTTTATTTTATAACAGGACTTCTTCTACTCGTCGTATACCTCAGAGGATTAGATTGGAGCGGTATAATTTGCCCGGAGGAAGTTGATTTGGGATCAGTTAGAGTGTTGAAACGAACATATCGTAACAAACGCAATGATACCTATCATTAAAATTTAATTTAAAAATACAAATTCCTTTTTTATTTGATACCTTCCTTAGCTCCTTTTGTTTTTATAGATAAAGTAATCAAGAGAGTTGGGTTAAGCAAAAAGTATAACAAAGGGATTGGAGACCAGGATACCTCATCAATTAATCGCCATAGCATCAAGTGGATGTTCATGGCGGGCGATGAAAACTTTAAGCGACCCGTTCCTCATTTGCTCCCTTCTATAAAAAAAGGCTGTATCTTGTTTCTTTCCTATTCCAATATTTTTTCAAGAGTTATTTACAATACACCACTTAACAGATGGTTATCGATAACCAGCTTAGGTTAGATAAAAACGATTAGCTGAGACAAAGACATACCATGAAATTATATCGGATTCTTGGAGATAACTACTCCGTGGCACATTCCAATTGAGACTCGTAAGGATAATGAAACAATCGGACTCACACACATAATATATACGTATCTCTTTATTCAATTAACAATGCCGTTTGTTAGAATTTATGCATTTTAAGTGTTAAATATTAAAATCTAAATCATCATCTAGCTCCTTCAATTTTGTTTTAATTATACTAACGTTGGCAAAACACACGATTTTATTGTTCGCGTTGCGTTGTATACTGGTTGAAGCTATACCAAACAATCGTTGGTCCTGTACCAACAGATCGCCCGCCCTCACCGGGCAACGCGATAGGTACTTCACGCATATCACGTTATTACGTCGAGAATTATCAATCAATTGACCATTGTCTGTATAATTGTCGGGAACATCTAGCGATACGAGCTGACGGGAAAGGGACCTCTCTCCTCGAAGCGGTCGTCCGATGACGAAGGCGTGTGATCGCTTCTCTATATTTGCACCGATTCGTATAGGTTTTGCGCAGAGTGACATTTTCCTGTTTGTGGACAAAAGCACCAAGTTTTTTGACACGACGCCATCATGTGGTATCAGTTCGGCGGCGTCTAATGAGAATCCTTTTTTACAATGTTGGCTATAATTAAAAAATACATAAATTACATAGGAGCGAAAATGTGAAGAGGATTGGACAGGGAGGGGATGAATAAAAAAAGGAAATATCCTTTTTGTGTTTATTTCTTCATCTATCTATTAAAGGTCACTCATTTCGTTATTGCAGATGTCTATGGGTAGTGATCACTTGAAATCGGGTGAACCGCTTGCTTGTTTGCCACCTTCTCTCTCTTCTCTAAAAAAACAACTCTACCATTAATAAGGGAGATGCCTGCGATGCAACGATATATGTGGGTATACATCACTACGACACACCCTCCGCCTAGAAAACTGTTAAGTTTCGTTTATCTCCTCGATACCAGAAAAAGTCCCAGAATCTTCCTTCGTGTAATAACCGCTAGACTACTGCATATTTATAATAACAATATATAAGTACTCTGTAGTGCCGCCAACAAGCATTCGTACAGTTCCAGATTTGAGACAAACTTCATTTGCCAGAACGGAGTTTTCGCTTATCACTGCACCCACGCATATCAACTGCTGCGATGTCAGGGAATGTATTCTAGCCGCATACGGGTACTCGTCCACTTTAACAAGGTTACAATTTATTTCGTCACTCTTAAAAGATTCGTTGTGCCTAAAGCTATTATAATGTGCAGCGAAGTTGTTCACGACCAATGCCATTGTAGCAACAAATATAGACAGTAGAAGTAGAACTATTAATATTTTGCTCCTCTTTGTACGGTCGTCCCATGGAATGTCAATAAAATTATAACTGAATTCGTTTTCATCCGTTTCTATGTTTTCTTCGATTAATTTATTGTTGTCGTCGATGATTTCTTCCATGACAATAAATCCGAAGTCAAACAAACGGTTTTATCTAGGTAAACATTTCAATCATACTAAATTAAAAATCTACGCGGCTTCAACATTTTCTACACAATCTGTAAGAGCTGTAAATACAAAAGCATGTTTTTTTTTCTTAGGGTGTCTACTCACGGTTAGTGCCGGCGGGTGGACCCGCGGCTTTAGAAGTTGCGAGTCGGACAATTTTGACGGCGGCCTTACCATCACAGCACGTAGCGTTCACAATTAGTGCTTGCCAAGTGATTCATTCCCTTTCCATTACATAATGTTTTACCTGATAAAAAAATCGAAATGTGTGCGACACGTAGTAGAAGTGAAACCTCAACGCGGACTTTTTAGCATATTTAAAGAGATACAATTCTTTTACACATCATTTGTATGTACATCCTATAGAGTAGTACAACGTAAGCCAAGAAAGCAAAATTTTCCTTTTCTTTGTTACGTGCTATTTCATTTTTCAGATGCGCGTCATTTTAGTCTTGTGATATTTTCTAAACTATTGGTCAGAATGATATAGTTCATAGGGTAATTATAATCTACATTAAATTTTCTTGATAATTAACGCATTTAAATGGATAAGGGATTCATACCAAACAATAATAGTAGCTAAGTAAGCGGCGTATGCGTTTCGTTTTAATTAATGTTTCTTAAGAAAAAAATGGTTATTGTGAGAAAACCATAGAAGATAGATATATGTCCTCGCCGACTTTTATTTAGCTTATATAAAGAGCTACAATTCTTTCATACATCATTTTAAGTCCTATAGTTTAGCCTGCGTAAACCAAGAGAGCAAAATTGTCCTTTTCTGTGTTAAGTGTTATTGCATTTTTCAGTTGCGCGTATTTTTAGTCTTTTGATATCTTCTAAAATATTAGCCAGAAGAAATTTTTAACTACCTTTTTGGTACGCATTATTAAGAATAACTCAAAAACTACTTGTCAGTTTTTTTTTTAAATCGGAACATGACAAGCATGTCGAATAAAAAAAATAATCAAAATCGGTAAATCGTGAGCGGAACTACGAATTAACAACCATAAAAAAATTCCCTGCACGCGGCCGTAACGCTTTATCATGACAGAAAAATCCTAGTACCACCCGTCTATATAGTAACTGCAAATAATAATTAAATAATAAACTATATAATCACTTCAAAACACTAGTACGTCACTAGTCCTTGAAAACCGTAGGGCAAGGTAATTGAATGAAATGAAGTTCATTCAATGAACGAAAAGGAGAGTAGAGTCGTGCCGCCGGGTAATACGCGCGGGTGCAAGCCGCCGGCAAAATCGTTTCAAAATAAGGATGCCCGACGGGAATACAAAATCACCGGTCAAAAGTGTTCCAAAGACAGTGACAGCAACATTCACACATGTCAAATGGTGTAAAAAGGATTGCGTAGTTAAAATAATTACAAGATATATAATATAAAAGACATATAATATTAAGAGGACAGCTAGAGTTTGTCACTTAAGCGTAAATGGGAACATATGACGTAAGCTAAAGAAAAAAACATACAGACAAATTATTAACCTCCTCCTTTTTGAAGTCGGTTAAAAAGTGTACCAATACATAATAATGGAATAACTGCTGCTTCTTGTATTATAATATCATTTAATCATCATCATCTAAGTACTTTAACGACCCAACAATAATATATTCGCCGATCTCGAAGCACGCAGAAACAAATGGTTGACTCATTTTTCTGCAACATATTGCTACGGTGGTACTAAAAGATCAAAGGATAGTTAATTCAGAATGGTATATGACAATTTGTGCCCAAAGGGTATTGTCAGCGTAGTGAGACAAGCGACCGGAGTCAGGAACCCAACACCTGCTCCGGCACCACGACAACACTACCCCACACATTTCTGCCAGAACACATGACTATTTCAGGACAAAAACGTCCCTATTCTGCCCCATCCGCCATATTCCCCTGACCTAAACACTGGTATTTTACCATTTTCCAAAAATTTAAGAAAAATTAAAAGGTGATTGGAGAACGAAGAAGATGCCCTGGCTCTTTATAACTCTGAAATGATGATGATATATTCTGAGGTGTCTGAAGAAGAGTGGTCCTTAGTATTCCAAGTGGTTTATACGGATGGAAAGCGGTGGACGGTGTATACTTAAAACAAAATATATTACTGTAATAAAGAATAAACTCTGTAACTATTAAATATCTAACTTTATTTGGCATGATTCTCGTATATTTAATAGAATTTGAATAATTATATATACATAGAAATATTACCAAGGAGAAACATAGGGTAAGTTAAAGAAAAAGATGACACTTATTCTGTCTTTCCTTACAAACAAAAAACTGTTATTTTGCCTTGAAGATCCAAAATATATGTTTCAAAACGCAAATCAAATGACATATGTCATCACATTAATCACTTGTCATTTGTACTGTTTGTACTTGGCTTCTACCAGTTTCTACCAACAAATCCAGCAGATAATAATTTTGTTTATTTTTATATGTTATCCTAACCTAGTATGAAAGTGCTCTGATATTGGTTTGAAATAGCTTCAAAAGAAAAAATTAAATATGCCTACGGCAATATTACTCGATGTATCATTATCCATGTCTCGGCCGGTGCCGACATCGGACACAACAGAAAATGTAACAAGACTTACAATCGCTTCAGCAGCGATTAATACATTTTTAGATTACTTAAGTATACATGCAAAACTAGAATATGTCGCTTTAATAACATTCTCTTCCACATACGAAGGTAAATTCTTAATAAAATCAAAATCTTAATTCAGTGGTAATCTATTATATTTCATAATAAAGTTCAATTTGTTTTAAAAGACTAACTTTATTTTGTAACCCTATGAATTTAAATCTGTTTTGACCGACTAACAGGAGTGTAATGTTATTCGCAGATATGTATAATGTACATATCCTTTCCATTGTCATGTACTGCAGCTTTACTGGCTTGGAAGAGTGCGGTGTCATTTGATTCATATTCCTCCCCAAAGTGTAATAGGGTTAGTCAGTCAGGTTGTTTTTTAAATTAACTATTGCTTGTTCTTCTATAATATCATCATCCTTTTCATGTACCATTCAACACATTTAAGCTGTGTCATAACTATTTGTTAAGCATTTATGTAATATGATTTTCTATTTGTAAATTTTAGTGATTGTCCCATTTACTCGTGATTATGACAGCATTAAAGCTAAATTAGGGCATTTAGAAGAAGGTGATAAAACCTGCATAGAAACTGCACTGTTAGGTGTAAATCAACTTATACTTGGAGAATGGGGTTACCAAACACTTGTTCAAACTATACTGGTAGGTATTGTTTTGAAAATTTTTGATTTTTATTTAAGAAATGTAATAGAAAAAAGTTTTTGTTTTAAGATAACAGATGGAACTTGTGGAGTTGGTGCAATAGGCAGAAATCGTATTATCCAAGCCCTGCCTTTGCCTCCGTCATTTCCTTCAAAAATACATATTCTTCCAATTGTATCACCACATGACTCATGTCTACAACATGGTAATAATACAATTATTTTATTACTCACTAGCTAAGATAAATAAATAAATAAATATATGCTCACGCCCATAACCCAGAGGGGTAGGCAGAGAATATGGATTTCCATTTCCGAGCCATGCTTTCTTATTTTCATTCACTCCATTAAAATTCCCTATCCCACCATACCATGTTAGCTTTCCTTGCATCCTTCCTCTTACTCACTCCTTTAAGATATCACTTAAATATCCCTTCTACATTGCTGAACAGAACATTGGTATCAAATTTGCTTCCTAAAAAAATGTGTAAGCTTTTTTTTTATTAAAATTAGATCATTTCAAGTTTTGATTAATAAAATACAAGTGTAAATTTGACATAAATAAAATCTCAATTTTATAATTTTAGCCATGCCACTGTACCAGAAAATTGTTGATTTGGCCAGCAGCACAGTGAACAACTCAACTGGCAGCATCAATAGAGGTGCTATATACTGTCCTGACCAACTGTCAATACCTGCGGTATGGTATATCTACAATTATCTTAAACACATATGTAATTCTTAAATTTAGTTTGTAGCTTGATGTGTATTATGTTAGTTATCCAGCCATTCAGTGTTGGAAAGAAAACTCATTGAAAGGAGAAAATTATTATGCATCCCAACACTAAGTTGTGTGATATAAACTTGAATATGTCATACACAAATTCTTTCTATATACTGTTATTAACAAATCATATGAAATTATTGTGTCTTTTTCTTTTACTGCCACTTCCTCTCATTAGTAAAAATACTTTAAAAATAAATGTTTTAAAGATATTTTTTTTTTCAGATTGTTACAGCAATGACAAAGTTATGTGAACAACAATACCAGGAGTTCTGGTGCTCATTGAAATGTGGTCAGTTAGAGACTAGAGTACAACTGTTCCCGGCACCACAGCCAGCGTCTCATGAAGGACTCGCAGCCACATATACTATATCTAATCAAATACATGTTGTTGGGTTTCTACAACAACAAGATTTAGGTTAATTAAATTATAACTAATATTTTGTGATAATTCTATTTATTGAAATAGCTAAATGTTATTTGAAATATAGAGCTTCCCAACTACCCATGGAAATTACTAGGATCATACCTAAGGTTTTCTTTTTTGTTATGTAAATTTGTTACAAAAGTTTAATATTTTCTAACAAAAATTTGGGTATAAGTTTGGGTATCAATAGAATTTGTTGTATTTTAGGTTATAACTTTGTTAATAATCTTCTTACCATTGATGGTCTTAACTTCTAGGAACACCAATAGCTATCAGCAAACATCTTATAATACCACAACCACAATCTGGTAACAACAATACCAACAGAGAGAGCTATGGCTCTAAAACACCCACTAAAGTAAGTGATGTTTAAAAATTACATTATTGTGTAGCTAACACTGTTATAGTTTTAGTTTAGTAAATATAAATTTATTTCAATTTACAAGCATCAAATTTTTTATTAAATATCATATAATTGTAATTACCAATTTTAGGAAGGTTCAAGTAGTGAATCCACTGCTACAGATGAAGACAATGCTGATCCAAGCAAAGTGCCAAACTTTTGTGTGCTACTTCATGGGGCACTTAAGGTATAAAACATTTAAGTTTATTTTAAGGTGATAACCTTTAAGAATACGATGAAATTGACCTAGAACATGATCACCCTACACATGTCTGATTGAAGCTTAACAAGAAACTAAGTTTGTTGTAGACAAGTAGTTTGGGACAGAAGTAGGGTTAGATAGGAAAAGGAAATGATAAGACCTCCTGCACTTCACACATCACACGAAACACATAATACTTCGCGCTTGTCTTTTGTGAGGTCGTGATATTTCATCGGGTGAGCCCATTCATACTACTTTACGTTACTACTTCCGGCTCTACCGCTGTAAATTTCAATTGTAATTTTGTAGGTGGAGGGCATGGCCGCGATAGTCCAATTAGGGCCGGAGTGGTGGGGCACGGTGTCTGCGTGGTGTGAGGCGTCGCGTTCGCGACGCTCGTGTCTACTATTGGGCGTGCTGAGACCCGGCGTGTCGGCCGCCCCATGGCTCGGCCCCCTCGATCAGTTGGGCCCTGCTGATGATTCCACAACAGCTGGTAAGTGTTGGCGTAGTAGATGCGCTCCCAATTGATTGGTTTATATACCACCTGTATTTAGTAAATAAGCCATGCTTAACTAATCATGTAGCAATTTATTCTATTATCTTTTTTTTTAAGTTCATCTTAAAAATTAATTAAATTCTTAGCCAACTGATTTTAATCACCCTGTTGATAGTCCTCGGGACTACTGTACTATATACACATATGTTAGAAAAAGAATATGTTTAAAATGAGACTTGGATACGCCAGAAGTTAAATCCATATGTTTTAAATTGTCCCTCAATTTATCATCTCTTACTTGATCCACAGAAAATGACAATTTCCGTTACTTTTGGTCATAATATGTTTCTTAAGATTTCATAAGTTATTTCAAATTAAAACGACAAATAGTATGTGTGTTAATAATATTATTGCAGAAGCTTTTCCCGTGCGCTCGTGGCGGTCGTACAGCGGAGGCGGGTCGGGCTGCGCGTGGGCACGCCCACACGCCCTGCTCGCGGACGTACAGAAGGTGTTACGTCACGCGCGCAAACTGCCCGACAAAACGCAGCACCTATACAAGGTATTATTATAGTTTTTACTGAGTATTATCGTTTATAGTATAAACAGATAGGTGACAGAAGTCTATTGAAATATCAATGAAGTTCAAATCTTCTTGCAAGACTACCAAATCTCCTTTAGAAAGAATATATATTTTTTGTTTACGAATGTAAAATAAACACCAATGAATTTGCTTAATACTGTCTTACCATGACAATTTTATTTTATCATCATTATAATTTCCTTATGCTGGGTAATCTTCTCGTCCTTTCATCTCACAAAGTGTGTAACCTTACCTGAAATGCTTGTGGCGTACCTTAACAGTCTAAAATACAAGGAAAGTCTAAAATTGACATACCAGGGGGCATGTCAATTTTAGACTTTCCTTGTATTATTATATATACTCCAAAAAGGTTTTTTTATAATATATTTCTAATGATAATAATTAAAAACGCTAGGAACTCAATCGGCTCCGTCGCGCCGCCATCTCATTGGGTTTCTCCGAGCTGCTGACGTGCGTGGGCGGCGCGTTAGAGCGGGAGTGCGCGGCGCTACCGAGCTCCGCGCCGCCGGAGTGCGCATTGCAGCTGGCGCACGCGGCAGCCGCGCTCCGCGATCCCCGCACCGCGCTCGACATCAAGCATACCCTGCAGCCACTCGCTACCAACTTCACTGTCACCTCAATGTCACATTGACAATGCCGTGGCTAATTCCTGTACGAAAATAAATACATACGTACATACAATATAAACACACGTTTATGTACTGTGATAATTTTAATATATTCCTCTACCTTTGATACAGACCTGGTCCGGAAATACCGTGTACAACACAAGACATGTTTCTTGATCAAACAATAGATGGTAGAGCCCGCAACAACATTTGTTGCACGAATGGGTCGCTCGATCGGTGAAATACCACGACCTCACGGAAGACAGGCGTGAAGTAGAAGTATTCTGCGTTTCGTCTGATGAGTGAGCTGCCGGATTTCGGTCCTCTTCCCCTTCTTAACCTTTCCTCATAAGGATAGGATGGGAACGGGAAGAGGATTGGACGGGGAGGGGTTAAAGGGGAAAAGGAAATATCCTTATTCCTATCTATGCGCTCCTCTGTACATTAAAGGTAGGCAATGCATCTGCAATACATGTGTTTGTTGCGGATGTCTATGGGTAGCGTTCACTTAACATCAGGTGATCTGTTTGCTCATTTGCCACCTTATTCCATAAAAATAAAAAAAAATTAACCCAAATTATCTTTATTTTTAGGCACGCATTTGTGCTAATAAGCTACAACTTTTTATGGCAGAAACCTTAATTTATAAAATGACGGATCTCAAAAACTTTTCTCTCTCGTCCTACGACAACTCTGTTAATATAATAAATTACCCACCCATACGTTTCTAACCGCATATAGTATATCTAAATAAGTAGTGCTATTGTTTGCCACTACAGATCTACTTTTTCTAAGACACTTAATGGGAGCGCAACGAACAAATACCTAATATACCGAGGGAAGTACTGTGATCTCACAGAATATCGTGAAACGGATGCATTTCCCCGTTTTGTCTGATAAGTGAGATGCTGTAACCGTATAGTTATACCTGGAGCCAATTATATAAGGTAACTGACCGACTTGCCGAAAGAATTATCATGCGACTTAATAAAATTGCGTGTAGATAAAGATTGTGTAATACTTCTACTGTGTGTTCTCCTTCTCTCCTTATCCTTAAGTACCAGAGGTTGAAATGTCTCATTGCTAATGTTAATTATTAACGGGTATTTAACAATCCAACCTTCTACTTTATAATGAACCTTATTATGTGAGTACAATACGATTATTTTATTGTACTATATTGTCTATGGTTAATTAGATTCTCGTTTCACTTAATGTTATTTATATCGCCGGTTAAAAGTGTTCCAAAGCAGTCACAACAAATTCACACATGTCAAATGGTGTAAAAAGGATAGCGTAATAAAAATTATGATATACTACTACTAGTATAGAAAAAGCGTCCTAATTAGGACGCTTTCGAATGTTCACTTTTCGACCGCCAAAGGCATATCTGCTTTTTTACTTTTTGTATAGCTGCATTGGGTTGAGCTTAATTTGCTGTGTTTTGGTGTTTGGCTTTAGTTGGTCACAGACACGTTCGGTTCGGTTCGGCTATCTGTATCATCATGGATTTTCAGGGTTGTCCAGCTATGCTATACATTTGCCAGTTGACATGATTCTATGGAATGGCAAC
>JWHW01003463.1:391877-414074 GCA_000931545.1 Papilio glaucus
ACTAGATCCGTGTTTCCTGTGGACAACAATAACGGATCAATTTTATTTAAAGAGCAATTAAATTAATCAGCCGCTTCTTGATGGCCTTTGATATAAACGAAAACTTTTCATTTAAGGAGACATACAGAAAAAAAGATAAAAATTAGATAGGGTACATATAATATAAAAATGAATTCTTATGCTTCCTACTGATTGTCTCATGAGAACAAAATTGCTGGATATTAATAGTGTGTGGTGTGCATAGTATGCAATAGTATGGCTCTAGCCTCTACAAATCGCAGTACTCAACTGAAGAATCTAAGAAGAAATAAAACCCAGATGGGGTTGTATTAATGTTAACCATAAACTATAGCTTATATATACCTTGTTTCATTGCAAGATATCATTGTTGTAAACAAACAAACGTTATTTACCACACACGGAGGTCATTACACAATATAATTTCATTTATATGTAATGTTATGAGGTAATATGAGAAAAAGTTGTTTTTTGAAAATATTTTGTTTGCAAAAATTTTTTTGTAACCTTGTATGTTTCAGTTTCTTATTGTAGTGAGAAATAAATTAGAGTTGAAACATTGACATTTTTTAAATGCTCATTATTTAATATTTTCGTAGTATGTTTGAACTAAAGAATCATACAAGAAATTTCTCAATAACTGTAAAGTAAAATAATAATTTAATGAAGAAAGACGGTGTTTTATTATTAAATGAAGTTTTCATATTAAAAAAAAACAATTATTATGAAAATTGATAATTTTGTTGTGTTGGTACCACTCAAATTAGGTTTATTGATAGCAATGATTTACGCATTTTTTTTCTCTTACACAACGAACCTGGAAGTCCCTACTCTTATTTTACATCCTCTTTGCTCAAATCCTACCAATCCTCAGGGTTCCCAACTTAGGGGTTTACCCTCCAAATTTAGAGGGTTAATAAATGCGGTATTTTTGATGTGAAACTTATAGAAGTCTATATAGATAGACGGGGTATTAGGATTTTTCTGTCACCAAAAAGCGTTACGCCACGAGTTTTTTTTACGGTTGTTAATTCGTAGATCCACTCATTTACCGATTTTGATGATTTTTTAATTCAACATGTATGCTTGTCATGTGGACCCATTTTTTTTAAACTGACAAGTAGTTTTTGAGTTATTCTTAACAATGCCTAACAATCTACTCTCAGACATAACATTCAGAAAACCACTGAGGCTTGTCGAGAATGTTATTTATTCAGTCCTGTTGAGTCATAGGCATGTCTTGGTTCCATTCTCCTTGCCAATAACCTTAAGCAGGGAATTTTATGTATTTAGGTCGCCAGTTATTGTGCTCCATTATAATTTTTAGGGTACTTTGTGTGATTACCATTCTCCTCTTATCGAATCGTGAACAGCTAATTATAAAGTGGTTTGTTATATGATCATTGCAGAAGCAGTTTGGTGAGGACGCTAACTTATATTTATGGAGATAATATTTGATCCCCCTGGATTCGTAAAAATCATGATCAGAATGTTTTCAATAAGCTGCTGGTGGGTGATTCTTCCCATTTCCTTTGCCAGGTTTGTATTGTTGAGCCTCTAACAATATGCATATGACAAGGGATACATGTCGTACGTATCTTCTATGATCGTCTCACAATAACTATTTTTTTTTCTTTAAGAAATTAAAACGTATACGCCACTTAATACGCTATTATTCGTGTTCGCAACCGAAAATGCAATGACACAAAACAGAGAAAGGATAATTGTCCGTTGAAGTTTCACTTCTATGTGTCCCACACATTTCGTTTTTATTTTTTCGGATGATGTTTTTTCGTGATTAATTTAGAAAAATGAAGGAATAAAAATATAAGGCTATCTAGCCAATCATATTTATTTGACGACCTACAATTTGTTAAGCTTGATTAGGTTTCAAACTGGCATGAATAGACATGACTTTTACCGGTAGTTTACTGGTCAAACGGTTGCAGATACAAACAGTCATTATTTTAAAACCATATCTTATCTATATTGGTAAAAATTAAACAGTTCGCAGGTATTAATGACATCAATACTTTCGCCGAAATTTCAATTCATTTCGAAATCAGGGCAAAAACTTGGTCTTATTTATTATTCATAATTTTTAGGGGTTTTTTATTTGAGCTCTCTAGGGAAATATTTTCGCAAGTTGGTAACACTGCCAATCTACTAATTGTAATTGTAATGTCAATTCAATCTATTATCTCCTTTAGAGTGTAATGTTCTTTGATCTATGTAATTGTACTAATAATATCTAATACAAGTCAACTGTCAATCGTATAATTTAAAAATATTTTAAATTGGAAAGCTGGGTGAAGCAAAAATTAAATTAATAATTACTAGTATTACGTTATAAGTAACTTATTTACGAAAAATGAATTAAACTATTCAGTCTGAAATGAATTTTACTCCGGAACTAACTGCTCTACAAGGAGTTATGCTATCGGCAGACAATATTAACTCATTTTCAAAACTGACGGCGAGAGGAGGTATAAGGATTAACAGGAAACAGTTAATTTTAAAAAACTACTAAACCCGTTTCGTCTGATAAGTAGAGACTAGATTTGGTCTAGTCGTCTCCCCCTTTCCTAATAAGAAAAGGATGGAAAGCGAAAGCGGACGAAAGATGCTAATTTGGGATCAAAATGCCGTGTATGAATAATGTGCAGGATATTATTATTATGATTATATGACGGATGAGGCTGTCGATAGGAAAAGGAATATACTTTTTCCTGTCTAGGCCCTCTATCCACATAGGCAATACATTTGCAATTTATTAGATTGTTGCAGATGCCTATGGGTGTCGGTAACTTAATATCTGGTGATCTGCTTGCTCCTTTGCCACCTGCTTCTATATAAAAAAACGACTGACTAACCGCTTACTCCTGGTCAAAATACAAATTGATAAAACCTCACCTCATTCTTCAACATCATTACCTCCACAAAAAAACATTACCTCCTATCAGTCAGGCATACATTCAGCGTAGCTTTAGTAGTTTCAATTAATTGAAGTCACAAAATGGGTAGATGACAGTTTAAACATTTTAAATTGTTTTTTTTTTTATTTTAATAAATTTTTATTTTAGTATATTCTTTTACTTCAGGGAATGAGGATGCAATTGAAGAAGTTATAACATCTATAAAACATTTCTTATGGAAAGAAAAATATGCCGATGAGTCTTCATTGATGGAAACCACCATTAACACCACACGTAAATTTGCTTTTTATATAATACTTAATGCCGATTTACAAATATTGGAAAGCATGGTGGAAACAGATGGAATAGATTTTCTCATTTGGACCATCCCTACTGTGCCAAAGTGTTTGATGTGCGAGATGTTCTGGAAACTATATATGGATAAATTTATTGGGGAAATCATTGCATTCTGCTGCCCTAAGCTTAGTATGGAAGTAGCTGAAGCATTTAAAAATCATATGAAATATCTTAGTCCAATAGAAAGTGCTGATAAAGTTAAAGTTATAACAGCAGCATGCTATAAACTTATATGCAGACTAAACTTTTTCAATATCAATGAAAACTTCATAAATTCTCTTTTAACTATTTTCCAAAAGTGTGTGAAGTATTTTTCTAACCCTCCCAATGCAGGGAAATTAGAAGGATTGAGGAGAAATCTGTTTTATAAATATTTGGGAGAAAGCCTTTATAAACTCTTACTTTTGCTTTATGAATGCTTAGAAGAGTTTAATGGTATCCAAAAATTTAAATTGAGTGAAGATGTTGACATTTATATGCTCACATATAATGAGGAAATGGTTATTAATAGGCATGATGTTAGAACTACTGAAAGTAATAACATGATATTAGAGTGCCTCCACAAGTGTCATGAGGCTTTGTTGGAAAGTCTACAGGAGCTTGTAATGGGTGTAAGTGTTGATGTATTTTGTGCATGGAGTGAATTTGAAGAGAAAGGCAAAACCATGCAACAGACGATTGGAGAACTTTCTTACAAATTGCGTACTAAACTTGAAAGAGTTGAGGATCATCCAGTAGTTCAAATGTTGGAACAAATTTCCTGTAAACCTGTGGAGGTAGAAGATATTATTAACACAACCAGTATGATAGATATCATTGAAAATATTAACACTCTTGATGGATACTTGTGGCTCCAGGCATTATTGAAAAAAGATAATCTATGTAAAGATTTATCTTTAGTGGAAGCTTTTGTTTCAAACCTGGATGTACTTAAGGGAGATGATTTTTATAAGTTATATGAAATATGCATTGAGCACATTAATAACTATACAGAAAATAAAGAATCAGTTAAGCTATTAGCTATAAAAGCTTTTCAATTTTGTGATATTAAAACTAAATATAGTATAATAGACAACACTTTTGTAGAAAATTGTTTTACTGATAGAATGGAAACCACAGAATTTAATGAAATGTCAATAAAAATATTTAACAAACTTATTGCTGCACCAGATTCAGATTTATCAGATATTTTATCAGTGTTTATCCAAAATCCAAAAAAGATATTTCAGAAAATATGTACTTTGGCTACTGAAAATGCACAACAGAGGAAAATTATGGCCAGTATTTTTAAATATTTGGAAAAATACTCTCATTTTTATTACAATCAAGACGCAGATGCATGCATTATTAAAATCTTAAAAGATGTTATTGCTGGAGAGTTGGACAGTGAAGCAAAACAAAATCATTTTATAAATTTTGTCAGTAGCGTGAAAAATATTATTTCAGGAGCCAAGCTCCTCCTTTTGGTTATTATGCCCAATTTACATGAGGCGTTATTACTTAGAAAACATGTTCAAATATACATTGCAATAAAAATGTTGACCATGGCCTATACATTGGATGAATTGCTGGAATACAGGGCTCCAATGTTAGCAATGATTGCACAGGTACTAGATACTGTGCGCTGGAAGATGCACACTTTTGATGCTATTTGTCCACCGTGCTTAGAATTGGCAATCAAATTGCAGACTTCTATAATGGAAACCTACCAAAATAACATTTCTGGTAGGAACCTTTCTTATTACTTATTATCTAATATAATTTTGAGTTCCTATGTCCCTGATATTTAGAGAAGCATCAAAATAGCAAAGCACTCTACCATAATAGGCCTCCTCGTAGAGTAGTAGTCTAGTTTAAAAATATATTTTTTAAACTAGACAACTTGTCATTTTATATTTTTATATACAATATGTTTAGTGTAAAATATTTGTGAGAAAAATTTACTGATTTCAGAAAAAGAAAGTTCTTGGTTAAAGAGTAAGCTGAAGGATAAAAACCCATTAAACATGTATTATTACAGAACATTATGGGATACCCCCGGAGAAAGTTACTTGGAAATTTTGACGGGCATAAAAGTACATGAAGCAATAGATATCGAAAACTTAACATTTTGCTTATCTCAAGTGAGTACAGTTTACAGTCTATTTTCTAGGAATTAGATTTAATACAATTACAATTGTCACCAAAGGTTACTAACACTTTTATCCAAATACCTATTAGTTCATAAAGGATACAAACAGATGTACATGGTGTTAGCTTCTGCTTGTATCTGTGCCAGCACAATAACACAACTTGAGAGGTACTTTTACTGCAGTGTTCTCTTCAATTGCTGGGAAAATGAGTAAATAAAAAGTTCTCTGTCCAAATTTAGAACTTTTACTCACTACCATCGTTCATACTCACTATTTTTGACAATTATTGTTATAATTTTACAAGTTAATAAACTTATTAAATAATGGCTAACTCATGTGTAGTCCGCTGTACCGACTAGTTTGACCATCCTTGACCAATGACACATCAAATTGAATTGTGAATGATTTGTTCATTTCACAATTTGCTTAAATTATGCCCAGTGAGATTATAAACTGGAAGTACAGAATCAGTAGGTGACATATACAATAACGAATTTTGGGTTTCATGGGATCCCATTACCACTGGAATTGAAATGGATTTAGTTTTGATAACATCATTTAAATTTTTTCAGGTTCTATGTTTTACAATTGTTGATGAATGGTATCAGTTGTGGGAAAGTTTGTCAACACTGAGCAGTACAATGAAACTGAACATATTCCACAATTCTATGCTTATGATATTGACTGCTGAGAAAGATCATCGTACAGTCTCTACTTGGGCATGTTTATTACATTGCTATAGGAATTTTCTTCTCTTGATAAGGGTATGTTTTAATTTTTATTTCAAAAGAAAAGTAAAATAATATTTCAATATGGATGAAGATAGTTGTATTGTAATTACAACACAATAATTCTTAAAGTGAAGCTTCTTACAGCAAGGTAGGGAAAAAAATCGTGAAAAAACTACCTTTTTTTATCTAATTTTGAATGTTTTTGTTAAGATACAAGGGTTGATTTTTGGTGTGAGTGGGCAAGTCATATTGAATAGAAATATCAAAGTATGTAGTAAAACACCATAACCATGACTGAAATAGACCAACAATAGTGATACTATTGATAGATACTATAGATATCAATAAAAGCATGTAATATTTTTTTGGAAAATGAAAATTTTGTTTATACTGATACCATTTTCAACCTGATAATTTTTAAAGTGCAGTTTTAAATAATTATGATAATAATACTTATATATGATTAATTTTTTATAAAACTTTATTACAGAGACTTTAATACATATAAGCCAAAGAAGTTACACTTCCTCCTTGTGTATACACTGATACACAGTTTTTTTTTATAGTAGAAGCTGTTCATCCGATATTAAGTCACCCATAGTCATCTGCATAAAGCTAATGAGTCGCAGATGTGTTGCCTACCTATAATAGACTGATGAGGGATAAACAAATAAGAATATTTCCTTTTCTTATCTATTTCCTCCCCTGTCAAATCCTCCTCCTCTTCCTATCCTTTCTTTAGTAGAAATGGGTGGGGAGGGACAGAGGAGGTATACTCGGGCACCTAGATAATCAGCCAAAATGCAGAATAGTTCTACTTCACGCCTGTCTTCTGTGAAGTTGTGGTATGTCACCGGTAACAGCCCATATGTGCAGGCTCTATTACTTTGATAAACAACTCGACTGTAAGGCAAAGATTTATATCACATGAATGTTGTTGAGTTTTGTATTGCGAATTGTCGATTGCAATTGGCACCTGTGCATCATCTGGCAACATTTTCTAATGAAATATTAATATTTCAGTATAAATACATTCAAGAACCGGTGGGCGAAAACCAAGTGATTACAATAATTAATAAACTTACAACCATTACGAATTTATTAGAGGAGTCTGAAACAGAAGAGTTCAATTCAGTGTCATTACCACTGCTGGCTTATATTGCAGAGACAAACAAAGATTGCATGATCGGTGACATTACAAACCCAACATTTGCTGGTCTCATACAAAAACTATTCTCAAGGGAAACTGTTTAAATCAAACATCTCATAAAAGTTAATTGTTTATTACTCATTAAAAACATGTTAAAATATAGTTTTTTTATTTATAAAAATACATTTATATAATATTTTCAAATATCAATAAATAGTAAAAATAGTTTTACTATCTCAACTGGCACAGTTCTAAATTTATTTTTTATATCAAAAGATGTAACAAAACAGATTTGATGTACAAAATTTTTAGTAATGGCAAGTTGCAATGCAAAGCTTTTCCAATGTTTTGATCTAATTCATAAATAAAAGACATTTTCATACTTTTTGAAATAAAAATATACTAAATATAATAAATATATACTACTAATAGAGAAATATCTACATATTTCTTTTCAGATAAAAAAAAGAAACGCGAATTCGCGCATTTTACGGAATATTCGAATGGTCGGCGAGCCACCAGCGCTTTTTGGATTGATACGCGCATGCTAAGCGTCGGTTTTCCGTTGGAAAGTGACCTAGATTCTAAAATATGCAAAAGCATGTGAATCTTCTTTTCTTCAATTGTGAAAAATTTGACCTTACTTGACGCTTTACTGCGCTAGCACGAGTCAACCGTTCTACACTGTCTTTTGATTGCTGTCGCTAGCTATTTCGCATAACACAACACATCATGAAATACAAATGATAAATCTGTACATACATATTTTATCGATATCCCCCATTTTACATTTCTAAAAATAAACCAACACACATTTATATGTCATATTTAATGAACCAAAAATAGATTGCTGCAAATTGTTATTCTGAAACTTGTCTACATGACAAACATAATATTCATCATAAATGAAAGACGGTTTGTAACTATTCTTACCCGGGCAGTGCCAATCAATAAGTTACTAGAAACTTAAAAGTAAGATAAAGAACACTATTGAATGGATTACAGAATATATTAAATAAGATAATGGTATTAATCAATGGTTTGAATAACATTGTGTTAATATGAAAGAAGTATATTGTATTAATCAATGGTTTGAATAACATTGTGTTAATATGAAAGAAGTATATTGTACTAATCAAGATCAGGAAAAGAGTCACACATAGAATTAAATAGAGAAAAATAATAATGAAGGTAGATAGAAGAAAAGAAATAATTTTATTTCCTTGATTTGATATTATTTTCTCTTTTTTCTCAAATTTCCACAGTAGTATCCCAACTGTTGGCACATCTGGCAAAGCTCCATTTTATGTTCTTGATTGTCACTGGGGGTTTTTGCAATGTCTGAAGGGTGCACTTCTCTCTGAAAATGCAAGATGAATACTTTTAATTTGTCTGCTCTGTACCCATTTAAGTGAGGGTCAGTACATCAGTCACTTATTTCTTCTTCTTGTTTATGTGAACTTTCATCCAATCCGTCCAACTTTTCTCACGCCTACCAACCAATATATACTGAAATCATGACCAATCTTATTAGAGTTTTTGATTTTTTGACCCTCAAATAATAAACAAAAACCTAAATAACTGTGTGTTTGTCACTTAGTGCAGGATTTTGAAAAGATATTAAAATATTCAGGAAAGTGGAAGAAAAAAATTAGGTCTCATGTGATAGGGAGTGAGTTGTAGTAATAATATAATATCACCAACAATGCATATATCTGTTACCTGATTAAATGGGTGACAGGCTTCTTACATCGGCTGCAAAACTGATAGCTGTTAGGCTAATAATATAATATCACCAACAATGCATATATCTGTTACCTGATTAAATGGGTAGACAGGCTTCTTACATCGGCTGCAAAACTGATAGCTGTTAGGCCAACTAAGTCTGCTATTCCAAGATCGACCACATGCAGTACATTTATATTCTCCAAATAGTGGTTTTACTTTTGATGTTGTGGACGCAGATTGAGACTGTTTGAAATATAAAATATTAGACCACTCATAAAGTTCTTAACTATTGACATGTTTTCAAACCTAGTCTACGGTGACTAAAAGCAAATGTATGTATTTTTTGATTACCCCTGCTGTTACATACTTAGTAAAATATTTAACGCATCTAATGCAAAATACGAGCATTGTAAATACATAAAAAAAAAACAAAGTTTTAGTTATCCTCTACGTCTTTACCTTGTAACTGTATGGAGCATGCGCGGCACGTGGTCTAACAGTCTGGCCGCTTGAATAGTTTTCACTTCTTTCATAACTTTCGTAAGGCTGTAAACAAATGAATAACAATTATTCCGGGTATTGATAAATAAATATAAAGCAAAATTTGTTTCGTTTCAAACTTCAATATACAATAAATTACATACCTCGTGAGACCATAAGCAACCCATTTTATAATGAAAATGAAACTTACTTCAACTTAAGTAATATTTCATACGCTTATATTCACCGGACAGAAAAAAACGTACAATTTTGTCATATAATTTGTAAATAATGTATACCGCACAATCTCTAAATTACTACCTCTTACGATGTAAAAATCAATTTTTCTCTTCGAACTATTCTATCTTTGATGAGAGGAAAGCATTGTTGCAATTATAAACAAATATACTGAATTGCTGATTGGATTGTGCGAAGATGGACATCCCCTCCAGGCAAAAATATGTGTTGCCATTGAAAAATTAAATAATATTTGTTACAAATGATTTATCTGCGGTTCCTACGTGTTATAATATTGTCACCATAAATATTACCGTGGGGTCACACTGCCAAAAACATTCACATAAAACATACTGTAATTCAGTTTTTTCAAAGAAAAAGAAAGAGAAAGCTTGTTTCGATACACGATTTACGCCAATAGAAACCCAGTGCCTTGTGTGTTCAACCTTTGTTCTTTAAGTAGTCTGTGCTGCCATTGCTCGTTGTGTCTCAAGGTCATAAAATTAATAAAAATAGTGTGTGTCCAAATTATGTCATTAAATTTCTTAATTTGCCTCAAATTTTATTTTATCGATAAATAAAGAAAAATGGTACAAAATTAAATTGAAAATGCCATTGCTGACATTTTTTGTTTGATTTAAAATATGAAATTAATAAAAATACTAACTATTGGGTAACAGTTAAAAGTAATCCTTTTATCAATTCAATAAGATTTTAAAGTTTACTGAGACCGTCGAACATTGTACTGAGCTTTTCTTTTCTTTGATAAGAGTGTTTGTCAAATATTTGTCAATAAAAAAATATGAATTCTTGCATTTCGTAGTAAATATGATTTTAACATTGACTTATAATTTATGTGGTTGTAACGAAGCAAAAGAAACATTTGATGAAGATGATTTTCCTAGTTCCGAACAAATCTGGGGCATGTTGGGGGTATTGTTAGCGACTGTCGGCTATTGGCTTGTGTACACTATAAGGTAAATCATATTCTATTTATGGAAATAGCTATTCACCCCCATAGCGAATTAGCGACTTAGGGACGTTTGCGCGGTGTATGTTGTGAGTTTGAGTAAATATCTTTACAAAATAGGAGCGTAAGTTTAAGGACATCCGTTCACATAAAGTTGAAGGAAGCTTTACAAAATATGACCCTAACTTTGGGGCCGTCTGCCCATGCTTGTACAGTAAAATGAACCAAATCTCTAAAAAATAGAATCGTAA
This sequence comes from Papilio glaucus, assembly GCA_000931545.1. NCBI lineage: Eukaryota > Metazoa > Arthropoda > Insecta > Lepidoptera > Papilionidae > Papilio > Papilio glaucus. The sequence goes on from JWHW01003463.1 coordinate 402,847, forward strand.
TGTGTATCAATGAGACTTTCGAAATGATCACAAACTACGAAGATCAAAACTACGCAAATCATACAACTTGGATGCTTTCGGGGATTCAAATACCTGTTTTGCCGAATATCAGCAATTATTATGATGAGCATTTTTATACTACAAATTTGGTTCCTAGTTCTTACACTGACTGTTGACATTGGTAGGCCTGCTTGAAGTGTTATAAACTTGCTGCGCGATCAGCACAGATAACATGTTTTTTAAGAGAAGGGGCAAACGAGCGGCGGGAACACTGAGGTGATCAACGTCGCCCATGGACACCTGCAACACCAGAGGCACTGCAGATGCGTTGCCGGCCTTTAAGAAAAAGATAGGCTCGCTTCGTAAAGGACCCTAAGTCGTACTGGTTTAGAACCGCACTGAAGAGGAATCCCAGCCATCCAGGTGGTGTGGGTGATACCTGGCGGTCTGTCGTGTCGTCCGATGACGAAACTCGGCGGTAGGAATCGTTCCAAATAGTTCTTCAGAACACTCCCCGTGGTATATACGGTAAAAAATGCAGATGGAACTGAAGTCCCACCGCAAGGCAAAAGTAGGTAAGAGCTCGGTCGTTGACGATTAGAGTCGCACGCCGTTGTATGCGGTCGAATGGAAGAAGCTGGTATTGGGGTGCTCCCGCCCAGAAATGCGAGAAGTATTCCATGTGGGGCCGAACTTGCGCCTTCTATAATTGAAGGCGGCAGCCCGGCTGGAAAATACTGCCTCGCTCTACTGAGTCCATCCAGCTTTTTAGAGGCTAACTTGGCCTTGTCTTCCAAGTGACCGCGAAAATGAACGTCACTCCATATGTCAACGCCGAGAATACCGATACTGGCTGTGGCAACCAGGAGAGTGCCCTCAGAACGAAGATTCATGACAAAGGGTTGTTTTTTAGCGGTAGTGATGCAGACTTGTCTTTATGGGATAGAAATCAACGAGATTTGAAATTAAAATAAATAAACAAATATGCGCTCACGCCCCTAAACCAGAGGGGTACGCAGAGGTTATGGATTTCCATTTGGTGCAATCCTGGCATACTCACACTCGCTTTTTCTACATCCATACATCTACGCATTCATGCTCGTCGGTCGGGGTCGGGCCTTCTTAGATCGCCCTTCTTTAGTATGTCACCAATCTCATCGATATAAGGTATTATTATGAATTAGACTATCATTTAAATAAAAAGGACTATGATAAAATAATTTCTTTAATTAAAATATAATATTTTTCTAATATGGCAAATTGTATAAAGTAATCATAAATTGATACCATCCATGCACCATTAAGTTAATATAAACAATTAATAAAATCAAGTCATTGATTTAACAATAAGAAATAATATTTAAAAATCAGTACAAAAACTTAAAATGTATTATTCAAGAAACAAATATTTTCCTCAGGTAAAAATTTTGCGGTATCCTGAAGCATATACTTCTGTTGGTCTTCCACGCGACCTTTCTTGAGGAGGTAGACCAAAATAAATTGATATGGAAAAACAGGTACATTGTGATGGAAAAAAAATCGAAGCTTGACTCTTTCAATTATTTTCATATCAACAAAACAGTAATCGGCGGAACAACAGCTGCCTGGCGTTCTGGAAAAAAATAAACCTGCCATGTTTTTAACTTACCGACAACCACTAAACTACCCGCTTTAATGTAGTAATTATATTCCTAGAGTCATTCAGTTCGCTGAGTTGTTAGTGAGATAATAATTGTTTAGATAAATACAACTATTAAAACCAAATTTTAGTCCAATCTGTCATTTTCTTTTGAGATATCACTGGATCAACAAAACTGGCAAGAAACACTGGTTATGGGGAAAATATGTTTCAAAAAGTTTGTAAAAGGTTTTTTAAGCCACATAAAATCAATGTTCACAAAAAAATGTATTCTTTTTAGGAAGGGTTGTATTCTTTTAATGAAGGCTGTTGGTGGAATAATTCTAATGTTTAAAAGTGACTGTACAAAGACTCCAGGAAACAAAACGATTCAATATCGGTAAGTTGTTTAGGTTACAGAGGTTCACCATAGAATGGATATGCATACTCGCAAAAATATAACCCTCCGGTCAGTCGGGCAAAAAGGGGAATGCACCTATGAATAATAATTTCAACTTGTTAATTTATTTAAACTGTAATTGTTATATACATTGTAAGTTTACGTTTGAATAGGATGTGCTTGTATGATTTCACTCACCTTTGTAACCCTTTATACATAACTTTTGTACATTATTCATAATAGGAAAAAACGTTAAAGCATAGCAAAACAGATATAACACAAGTCAAAATCTTACCTTGGATCATATGTCAAAGTTTTTGCTTTTAGAGATTTAAAAATCATTTGATAGTATTGTCTGTACTTTTTTCTCATTATTAAGACAATTTGTTTTCCTTCAAATGGATATTTGGCGCCAAGAGCTTGGAGCTCCAGGTGCCAGTACACGGCTGCCTTTGCCACTTCTACATTTGTTGCATCCAGCTCCACTATTTTTGGATGTTTTAACCATTCATACATATCTTCCTTAAATGAAATCTTATTTTTACATAATGCAAATGGTCAAAATAGTATAGCTATTTATAAAAGTATTCATCTATTTACATGTGTAAATAATATTACATTATAAACTTGTAGTTAGCTTGTATATTTAATTTTATCAGTTCTCTAACCATAATCTTGACCTTATTCCCATTTCGATTCCTCGTGCCTTTATTTTATATATAAAACGTTTCCCAAACTTTGGTATGGCTAATGCACAAGTCAGTCAGAAAATAAAAAAAGGACGCTAGCTGTGGACCGAGCTTCGCTCTGCGTTGTCTTTAATATGTAAGATCGTATGTATTTTAAATATAGCGCCATCTAACAAAAAAAATTAAATACCAGGAAGTTAGCCTTTGACAACGATCCAACAATAGATAATGCCTACCAAAAGATGGTGCACATTAATTATTTATATAATATTACGTTTTTATGGACAAAACACCTATTGAAAAATCATCGTTGTAAGCTTCATGAGCTCATGAGTCTTGACATAAACGAGTTACAAGATGGAGGAAAAACAGTGATATCGAACAAACACAGTTCTAAAGCGTTATAAGGTTGATACCATGTTCAGTGTTAAGATGATGTTACCTTGTAGATTAGATGATACTTAGAACTTTATGATTTACCTAGCTGCTAACGCCCGCTTCGCGATATGTTATAATAATGTATAATATGTTTTTTTTTGTTATTTGTAAAAGATCAAGAATTTTTGAAAGATGTTTCAATTAGTAAAGGATCCGATATTCTATATTTAGCAATGGGAGTGAATGGTGTATTGATGTTAATTTTATTTCAGGTGATTTTATGAGGTGAGATTACTAGAACATATGAAGGATCCATTGATAGTAAGGACATTGATACCTGTAACACAACAACCATGTTTGTCATTGATGGAATAATGTATTGTAGTTAAACATGATCAAGATGTAGGAGTAAAATCCATCAAACATACATTGAAAGAAAAATCTTACATAATTATTGAAATATTTAATTATTTGTTGCGTGAAAGACGTAAGAAATTTATATAATATAATATAAATAGAATATGTCTAGACTAATGTTTTAGTTTTCTTTATAGTCTGTGTATTATTTAATAAGTAAAAGTTGTACATTTTTATTTTTGGCATTGAATTTTCTGTTCTTAGTGAATTACATAAATACTGTAGTAGAATATGTTTTGAATATTTTGTAAATTTTATCAAGCAGGATGTTTTTAAAATTATATGGTTTTTTGTTGATGTGATGAGCTCTAGGAATAAATTTTCATTTATTATGTTAAAAAATATATTGAGGTGGTTTTTATAATGACAAGGATGTAAGAAGTCTGGCGACAAACATGAAAGTAGGATTACCGAATATGGGAGTGAAGAAAGATAAAGAATTAAGAAAGAATGTACATATTTAAAAAAATAAAGATAGAAAGACAGATGCACGCCTGAGAAACAGATATACATATGGCAGATATGTATATATGTATATTTCGGGCATGTTGAAAGGATGAATGAAGAGAGAATAACAAAACAAATTTATGTTGCAAACGTGAGTGGCAGTGTTGGTAGGGGACGCCCCAGTAAACTTATATAGATCAGATTAGCGGTTTACTAAAAATGGCGATATAAGGAGCACCCATAACCGACGAGCATGTATGCGTAGATGTATGAATGTAGAAGAAGCGAGAGAGGTGTGCCAGGATCGTGCCAAATGGAAATCCGTGATCTCTGCCTACCCTTCTGGGTTACGGGCGTGAGCGCATATTTATTTATTTTATATTTATATGTGTGTGTTAATTTTGGGCCCATATTAAATTGTGTAAAAGTAATAAAAGCATGAACAGCATCCTGTCTTTTACTCTGAGCTATGTAAGTTCTGTATGCTGAGTATGTTCCTCAGATTTATTTATACGTAAAATCGATTATTGACAGAAATCTGAGATCACGACATTTATACTAAGACATATTTACTAATAAAGCGTAATCGCTCTCCGGTGTCATCTCGGTCATTGCAACATTTTGTTTTTGCGTGCACATCTGGCGAATGCGCCGCGAATGTACAGCTCAGTACAGTACAGTTTGGTGCATCTTTTTTACGCAATCCATGCAGCAACTGCTCGCGTACAGCGCGCACGCATTACACGAATGGCTCGCGACCTGCACATTCACGGCGCATTCGCCAGATCTGGACACCCTAACATTAGATCCCATCATCTTTCATATACACCTATACAATACCTTTAAACGAGCAATACTGGTATATATGTAATCTGAATCTATGAAACGGCTCCAACAATTTTAATGAAATTTAGTATGCAGGGGCTTTCGGCGGCGATAAATCGATCTAGCTAGGAGTCATTTTTAGAAAACGTTTTATCCTTGTTTTCAAGCACGGAATAAAATAAAAAACGGTAATAAAAATACATCCAGGTATTATGATATTATTAACAAATATATATTCCGAAACAACACTAAAACTATATAAAAAACAAACCGATGGAAGCTCAGGTCACACAGCTAGTTTTATTTAACTGTAACAGAAACTTAAGGTTCCAGTAAGCAGATTGTTGTCAAAGGATTTTAAATTCATGCACATAAATGGCGCTTTTAAATATAGTTTTTTTATTGTGGATATTGCCTATCTCTGGGAATGACACCTGTATATATCTAGAAATAAAAACCGCATCTTTATACAACATTTCACCATTAAAATGTTTTTGCATTTGACAGGCCAATTCTTAGGCTCTCCGGAGCCTAGGAAATAGAAAAAGTGAGAAGAATGTATCAATGTAAAGTAATCTTACATTGGATTACTTTTGTTACGTTGTATATTGATCTCTCTACATGATCAATGATATTAAATAGGGTTCAACTTAGGCTGGATTATAGTTGGTTAAACTAAATGAAACCGCGGGGCCCAGCTAGTCATTTTATAAAATGGTTAAAGAATCTCTTTACTTACTCGTAAGAATTTCTTGCATCGGAAACTGTCATATATAAAACTGACATGAAGTAACCATTTGCCGGTGGCAAGAGAGCACACCATCATTCCTGTAAAGGTATCGTTGGGCAAAATGGAAATGAAATGTGTAGCCATCATTTCCATTTTTGTATTCTCTGCTACTACTCCCCCCAATTCGTTGATCATTGCTACAATCCGGTCACGATCCTGAAATCACAAGTATAGCTACACTTTTTTGCGTAAGGTTTATTTAGTTTGAAGCAATTGTTCATCTAATACTGAGTTAATGGTAGGAGGAAATACAGTGCAGCCGCAAAGAATTAATGACAATTTCAGTAGAAATGTTGCTAGTTAGTATATTTTGCTTCTAATAAATGTTAAAAGTGGGCAGTATAAGGATCGCGAAGATTGACCAGCTTTAGTATATACAGAAACAAAATGTTTAGCGGTAAATCACATCATTTCACCTCACCATATTTGTTTGTTTTCATTTAATAATTAGCAATAAATGGAAGCCATGACCCAAATAAATAAAGAAATCTAAAATCTCTACGGTATATCATAGTATTTAGTTCTGCAAAAATATTGACTTCTTTTAGCGAAAATTAAATTCAGATGTCTTACATGAATAAGCTCTGATAGCATAAAAACTTTTTTGTCGCAAGCACATATCAAATTTTGCTTCATTTTCCATGAATCTTCTGAAGTACCACTGGGAGAGTTGTAGTCACTATCTGTAATATCAAGACATTTAAACTTTAATTTATTTAAAAAAAACATCTTTTTAATCAGGACTAGAAATAAGAGGCAATTGCTATCTGCTTTGCACATATCACCTTATCCTTGCCATTTACATGAGTACATTTGTTTTAGCAGCCTAAACCGTTTACATACAAATTTTCACTTTTTTAATTTAACTATTATGTATTTAATTTTAAGTAGAAATCACCTGAAGTAGCTTCGGGAAATGTAGCCCTTATGGTGCTAGTTACTGATTTAGAGTTTATAGGAGCATAATTATTAGATTTCTTTTTTAATCTATAATTCTCGATGTATTTACGAAATGGAAAGTAATGTGATGTCTTCGCTTTGCTTGTTTCAATCCAATTACGGAATGTGACCTTTTTTGGAGTACTATGTTTGCTTGATGTTCTGAAACATAAATGTCTATGCTTTTGTACACTTGACTGACACAGTTTGATTTTATATTTAAAAGGGATTAGTAAATGCAGAAAGTGAATAGACCCAGTCGAAGCACAAAGAGAGTTCAGATAAACATAACTGATGAAGCAATAATTAAGTACCTATGGCATTATTTTACTATTTGATATATGTCTTGTTAGTATAAGCACCCCAAGAACTGATAATGCGATGTTTGTCTCCAGCCATGCCAAAATTGTAGTTGAACTCACTCGCTCCCTATTTTGGAAAGAAATGATTTAAATGGACTGGATTTTGGTGTTTCTTTGTCTTCTACTCTTTTGCATTCAATCTCTTGATATATATCTTCAATAGACCAACCAATTTGGCGACGCACAACTTTCGGCCGTCTAGTCTTTTCTAATATTGGAGCAAAATCAACACAATCTTCTCCACTATCATACATTGATCTTACCACTTTAAAATGAGCATCTTTCAAATGTTCCAAATATACTAATTTTTCTGTGTGTATTTCATGGCATAATGGGCATACAAAATGCTGTAATTTTACATTTGTTGTACATCTATTAATGTGAATAACGTAATCATCATAATTATCATATTTTTCTTCACAGAGTACGCATTGTACATTAACATGCATGGACTGATTATGGGAATGTGTGCTTGATTTGGCAGGTGTGGTTGGTGGACTGCTATCAGTGGCCACAAGTGTCTCATCACTGCCAGATCCTATCTCAGAACCGGTGCCTGATCGCTGCATCTGATTACGTTCAATAATACAAGTCACATTACAAGTGTGCGCACCTAAGTTGTTGTATGATTGGTTACAGTACACACACTTTACTGAGTCTACGTCGCTATCAGTTTCATCACTGATTTCGTCAATGGTCTTTAAGTGCGAGTCATTGTTATAGTCTCTAATATTATTTTGGTTGTTCCCACCTTCAACTAATCCATTATCGGAATGTATATGAAATTCTTGATTATAAAACTCGCCAAAGTTTGTTGTGAGAGGCTTTTCCAATTGTTCTTCTGAAAAAAAGGTAAGGATTTTAGAATACGTATGAAAATTGAATTTAAAAATTTGAAATCTTTTATATATCTACCAGGACATTTATGAAGTAAAGTGTGTGTTCTTTCACATTGAAGCTTGAACAAATAAGCAGTGCTTAAGTTTTCAACACAAGTTGTACACACTCTGTCTGATAAACCATCACCTTCGTGTATCTAAAACAAAATCATTTGTACATTCTTTATTACTAAATCGGCCAGCATAATATTAATTTTAAAATATTAAAATAGAAAAATATTTTTTGCTTATACTTAGTCGGGTCATAAGTTCTGTCACAAACTTATAATGTAATTAATGATATTTTTTTTACTTTTTGTTGAAATTATATATGAAATGAAAGGTAATTAAACATAAAATACAATTTTACTTTCATTATTCGAAATGCCCTCCCCCATTTTGAATTCATGCCCTTAATCGACGCGGCCAGTCATTGATGGCAGCATGCACCACATTCATATCTATTTCTGCCACTGCTTTAACCAGAGAAGGTTTAAGAGACTCCAAATTCTGATGAGGGTTAGCGCAGAAATTCTCCTCCAAATGTTGCCATATCTAGTAGTCTAGACTCTTAAACTCTAAAACACTCTTAAATCTAGACTAGAAGAGGGCCATTCTTCATGCCCGATAAAGTTGATTAGGCGATCAACCAATTTTGCGTGCTTTATGCCCTATGAGCTGGTGTAGAGTCCTGTTGGAATACCCAATGTCTGTTTTAAAACATTGTTTGAAAAAGAGCCTGAATATGAGACTCCAAGCCAAACCATGAGTGACAAAGAATAATGCCCTCGTTGAACCGGAATTCTCGGAATACGAGAGTTGGCGTTTTCACTGCTGTGGGCATACACCTTATCTTTTGTTTATTGTAACTTTGTTCGATGGTAAAAAAAAAATCATCCGAAAACAAAACTTCGCGGTATTTTTTTCCGGCGTACCGCCGTAACAAAGCGCAGGATCTTCAGCATATTTTTTTTAAATGCTCGTTCAAAAAATGTCCGGTCTTATTACGACAGACTCGTAGTCCCAAGTCTCTCTTCCCTCTCTTTTTACCGTGGTTCTGCTTATCCCCGTTTGAAAAGCTAAGATTTTTTGTTTACGTACAGAATTTCGTTGGATTTGTGCCTTCACTGTTTTAATGATCGCTGGTGTCCTAAGTGTGCGAGGTCGGCCGGTCCTCTAACGATCTTCGAAGCTTGAATCTTCAGCGTATCGTTTGATAGTGTGGTAAACAAACAGTAGTGTTATTTTCAAACATTGCAGAATATGGAAAATGTCTGTTGGCGCGTAACACAGCGGTGCATCGCGATAACCGCAACTCTCTATCTTCTTTCTTCGACCACTCCATATTTGGTAATGAATGAAAATGAATTCTTTTTTATATTCGGAAATCGCAAGCGTTCCATTTTTATAATTAGTCGAAGAATATTTGGTCAGTTTTCACCAATTGAAAAAAAAGGTTTTGACAGAACTTTGATCTGACTACGTATAAGCATATTTGTGATGTAATACGATTAAAAGCATTTGTTTCCAATTGCCTTTTGCCTTACAATTTTTTTTATTATCTACCCACATTTTATAATATCTGTTGAAGTCTACAATATAATGTCTAATAATTTTAAAGTGAAATTGTTTACTTTAACCATATAAATACACTGTTGCATCCAAGTTTTGTTTTGAAAAACTTGGGTTCACCCACTTTTTCAACATATGAACTAAATTTCTTTTTAAAATATTACTAAACATATTCTATGCTTGCTCATACCTCTTAATCTGTAATATTCTGTATCTATAAGTGAAGACTTGTATGGTTACTATATAGGTGCTATTCCTGTTGTATTTAGCTGTAAGTCTTCCATGCCCAAATAAATAAATAAGGTTTGTAAGAAACAGGATTATAACCTCAATTAGCCTTTGTGAGCTCCCGATATTTCGGCACAGTTGCATGGGCCATGGTCACGGACTGACTGAAATATTGGGAGCTCAAAAAGGCAAAAAGTTATTAAAGAAATACACTACGAATTTAAAGAGTATGACCAGTTTCATACTTGTACTCGATTATTGTAAATAATAATATATTTTGCTGTAAATAAATGCCTATACAACACTTTTCAATGTAAAAAATACCAAAAGCTAAATTTGATATCTTTGGATAATCTGCATGGCATTTTAGATTTTATTTAATGTACTTTGTGTAAATCATTTCAGCAGGATATAGATCTACCTTCACTTAAATATATACAATGCTATCAGGCAAACAATATAATGCCTAAACATATAATCAGTTACCATGAATTTGTACATATAACCATGAGTTCACACTTCCAAAAACATACACATTAAACATATTGTCATCTCAGTTTTTTTTCAGAACAAGTGTTAGATAGAAACCTAGTAACGCAACAAGATTTTACACCAATGGAATCCCATGGTTACTATTGCAAACAAATTTCTAGCAAGTGACTTTGCCTTGTTGACAAAATAAATTACCATGTCTGTGTGACCACATTCTATACGAGTAAAGGTTTAAACATTTGAATTCATGACCCAGTTCTAAGGCGAAATATATTGAAAATGTATTATTATTTGTGATATTTTTGAATGATGTTTTGCAAATTTGTTTTATAAATTAACAACGACAATTAACATACCTGAACATCAGCAAACGCCATTACCATGTCTGATAATTTCATGGTACCATCATCATCAAAAATTGAACAAAATTCCCCTAGTTTTAAGCACAGCCTACATTTCTGGAATGTTTTAGTCATTTTTTCTTATTTTTTGAAGAAGTATTTGAAACCTACTTTAAGCTTTCCTTCTTTCTAACTAAACAAGCTTATCAAACAAATCAGATATCATCCTACATTTTTAAACCAACAACGAATATATTGACAGTGACGCTTAACTAGAGACGCCATCTAGCGTAGCGTTTATATTCTCATATTCTCTTTGGACGCTATTGCTATTGGACTTGGACAGAAACGACAGAATGTTCATTTTTTATAAAGATTTTATGGCCTGTGACATGACATGACCTTTAAGCCAAAATGTTAATAGATAGACAATTTATATTATTTATTTAGAATGTGTCTCGTCTGGCAATACACAATGCTGTACTAGTCCCCACTTTAATGTATGGTAGTGAGGGTTGGGTTTGACAGGGAAAGCATGCTAGTAGACAAGGAACATTATACTCTAAAGTGCTAGTAGAGTTAATGCCGTTGAGATGCGATCCTTAAGAAGTATGTTAGGCGTGACATTGAATGATAGGATTAAAAGTACCATTATAAGGGAAAAGTGTGGCTTAAAAGTGGATGCTGTAACTAGAATAGAGAAAGGTATGCTTCGGTGGTTCGGGCATGTTGAAACGATGAATGAAGAGACAATAACGAAACAACTTTATGTAGTAAAAGTGAGTGGCAGTGTTGGTAGGGGACGTCCTAGGAGAACTTGTATCGATCAGATTAGTGGCTTACTAAAAAAGG
>JWHW01003499.1:0-15738 GCA_000931545.1 Papilio glaucus
AATGATCCGGGCGCTCACATCCAGGCGGTGGTCGCTAAGGCGAGACAGCGAGAGGTGAGAATCTTGATTTAATGCATTTAAAATTGTACATATTTAATTAAAAATAGCTAAAAGAGTCCAGAAGATCTTGCTACCTATAAATAATAATAACCTACTTATCCCTACGATTATACTTCAGACATTCATGTAATATCTAGTTAAAGATGAATTTTACGATGTAACCGGGAAATTAATATTCGCTCACGCCCATAACCCAAAGTGGTAGGCAGAGATTATGGATTTCCATTTGGCGCGATCCAGGCACACCTCTCTCGCTTCTTCTACATCCATACATTCTCGTGATATGGGTACTCCTTATTAAGCCGGAGCATGTTATTGACTTTTCGGCATCTTTTTTTCTGACTGACAAGAAATGCATTGAACTATATCTTTAATAGCTACCGATTGAACTGAGACTCAGCCCACTCGTGAACCCTCGAATCGGAATGCTAAACTGGTAATGAATGACAGCTCAAACTTTCCCTCTCGGCCCTTAAGCCCAGTCCCTCCACCGAGAGTCTGCCGAAGCGACCTAAGAGCTTGGTGGCCTTCTAACCCGATAATAAATACAGTAATGTCCCTAGCCGAGCTTCCCGAGGGAGTCCTGTACCTCTTCCAGGTACAGGACATAACTGGTCAAATGATAAGGAATTATTCAAAAATCAAGAATTAGTAAAATTATTGCAATATAGCTTGCCTTTTTTTTTTTAAAAAAAAACGAAAGGTACTCGTTGTATACATTTGTTATGTTTTCTTTTTATTTGCCAAGTCCGTAGTTTACACGCTCATAGCGAAATGCCAAAGATCAAAAGTGTTATATAGTGTTCTCTCATATTTCTTTACACATGTACATTTTTTTTACGAATTTATAAAGCCCTCTGCAAATTGTTGTGAATTTGAAATAAATGGCACGAGGTCTTGTATGTTTTAAAACAAATTTAGAATTAAAATCGAAAACCAGTTTAAAGACCAATTGAATCGGGAATTTAAATTAGAAACTGGAAATCGTTGTAAAACAAATTTCTCTTCTGGCTTCAATCTCCGCATACATCAATTCAATTGAATTTTTAAAATTCTAACAAAGATGTTGGCTGGATGAAAGTTAAGAATACAGACCTACCTTTAGTATTTAACTTTTCCTTTGTTCTTTTTATCGTTTCATTTACGTAATTTTTAGGAAATTCTTTCATTCTCATTTCACTTATATAGATAATCATTTATAACAATTTAATGGAAGCTTTTCAGTCCGTGAAAGGACGGGCTCGATACAAAAAATACTCAATTTCTGGATCATAGTTTAGTTTATCGCTTACAATAAATAAGCTAACATATCATTTTGATTTAAAAACCATATAAAACCTATGGAGATCGATTGTCTGGTTAATCCAGTCTATAGATTGGTATAGACGTCATATCCCTATTCTTTTCCCACATAATGTGGAGCCGGCACAAGTTTTTCTTTTTCATTCATTTCATTTCATCATCCGTCAATCCAACCCTTTACAATTAAAGTCGGGTAGATTTTGTGTTTAAGTAAGTATATTTCAGTATGATAAATTACATATAAACGAAATAATGTTGGTATCTTTGATAACAGAATATAAAAACGTTTTTCAGTTGACTAAATGATTATTGTAATTTTTTTCATTCAATCATGTCACTTGTGATTTGATTGTTATCTAGTCCCAAACATGGTAACAAAAATATATTTATAGTATTCTTTATTCGCTTGTAATTACTTCAAAACTTTAATTACACTCAACACGGTAAATGCAAGGCAAGGTAGTATATTGGGTCCCATGTCATTTATCAAATTTACAATATCTCACGCAAATGCTGAGCACGTAGGAATTTAATGTAAAAAGCTAAAATAAAAGAAGCTTTCTGAATCCAGTTTCAATTCGTTTACGTGACGTTAAAGGTTTAAATTGCTGTTGCTATTATTTCTATACCATTTTTCTGTGTGAATGGAACAGAAGACAGTTTTATAAGTTTTCATTTGTTCTAACGACTGGGCTGTTGAGGCCTAATACTAGCCCTCTTCCCCTTCCTCATTCATTTATAATAAGAAAAGGATGGGAGAGGAAAAGAATTTGACGGGAGAGAGGATGGATGGCAAAAGAATATCCTTGTTCTGTTCCTCTGTCTATTAATGCTTGTAACTAATTAACTTGTTGCAAATGCCTATGGGTAGCGGTCACTTTATCTCTGGTACCTTTGGCTCGTATGCAACCTTCTTCTGTTAAAAAAAATAGTTGCTAACCAAGGAGGATTAATATATTGCCAGATGTTTTGTTATCATTATACCAACAATACAAAAGATATAACCGTGATCAAATTTGATTAAATCGAGAGAATTTATTGATATCATTACCGTTATAACTATTTACGAAATTATTAACATCTGACAATATTGAAATAAAAATGGGAACTCCATGGAATTTGTTATTATTTAATTAATTAAATTTAAAAATATCGAAATAGAATGCTTATGGCTTGCTATAAGATGATTTGCCGCTACCATCTTACCTTCTTAAAGCTGACGAGGTTCGTCCGAAATCTTGTAAGTCATCTGCGCGATTGTAACTCGCTAAAGCCATCTTATACGTTGTCATCAGTCAAGTCTTAAGCAATTATGTTTAATACATCGAAAAATATGAAATAGAATTACTGACAGAAATATATTTATTTGATAATATAAACAAAAACCCAATAAACCCAGAATACTCGATTCACTATATGATTATTGACATTTTAATGATTTGCTTACACTTCCTTGTATGGGTTTTGTGGTGACGTCATAGATGCGACATTGTGGGAGGAATACGAATCTAATGATACCGCACTCTTTTAAATCTGCTTAGGCGTTTAGACTACAGCAGTTGACAAAGCCCAAACATGCCCGCAAAAACCATTACCCTCCTGCCTGTATACTTGAATTTATTACATACAATAATTCACCAACTACTATTATAATATCCCACTTCTGAACTACGTATCCAAATAATGCATTATCCAAATAAGACTGATTTTATCACCAAAGAGAGACAAACATAATTTCATCTCCCTGCCCTTTTCCCACGTTATGTGGGGTCGGCACAGTATGTCTAATCTATACTGTCTACGTTTTGACTAAAATTTTAACGGCCGGCCGCCTGCCTGACGCTAACCCTCCCTTGGGAGTTGGTTGCACTGGTTGCACTTCAGTCTTTTTTACCCATTGCGATCAAAAACAACTCTGCTGCCGAGATAGTCAAATATCGCATGGACCGTTATTCGTCCGGCGCATCTCTCATGTAATCTTCTCGTCAGGTTCTTTTTCATATAACCCCCGCAAATTCCTAATGCGCTTGGCCACTACTTCGTTGATGGAATTTCGTGACATTGAACCGTCAGTACCGGCTGATATGATTTATATTTGTTTTAAAGGGAAATGGAGAGACAGTTTTAGTGCAGCTTGTAGTTATCAATAACATCCGACAAAAGCTCAATGCCAGCCAATCGATAACCGACGTCGACCTTGACAATGTCCCCGGCGGACTTTGCAGTGACAGATGTCAATTTGCAGGACTCTGCGTTTATGAGTTTTAAAATGCATGTTGTGTACCCGATCAATAGAAATTACTTCAATAGAGGCGTCGGATGTATTCACATTTTTATTTACTAAAGATTTCAGAAAATAAATTGTAATAATTCCATTTAAGCTTAACCCTTGAATAAACTTTGTATAAAATATCTACATTAGAGCATCGATTATTCGAACATCGATCAACCGAACGAATTCTCACTCTGCGTGTAGAGTAAACTCATTTTGAGATCAAAATAAAGATCTCTTCAGACATTAATTTTATAGCATATTGTATGTATAATAATGAGTCATATTTTGTTTCCTATCCTAAACTCAGTACTCTATATATTATCTATATATACAATGAATTATTGATACATAAAAGTATATACAGTTTGATTATCCGAATAATTGGGTTACGAACACCCAGGTCTCTTAATTAGGTTGGATGATAGTCTTTCTACAATATCTCATTTAGTATTGTCTGTAGATTCCATGATAATAAAATAAATATACGCTCACGCCGTTAACACAGGGGGGTAGGCAGAGATTATCCATTTGGCGCGATCTTGGCACACCTCTCTCGCTTCTCCTCTATGATAATATTGAAAATAATCGATTTTATTACATTATAAGGTTTCTTTATGAAGGATGATTTTGTGAAGGCAGCGCAAGCATCTTCACCTCCATTCTGAAGAACGGTCAATTCATGTGACACTTATTTTTATTTTTTATTTATTTTACCAATTACTAGTTTATTCATTAGTCATTATAATTTGTCTAAGTCAACTAAATTTGGTTTTACGATTTAATAGTGCTGGCCGCAGAATTAGCTCGGCAATCCACTTTAAAAGTAGCTAGTGAATAACAATTTTATATATTTTTTAAACTATCGGACAGTGTTATGAGAGAAAAGATAATTAGGAAGGGTACTTAAGTTTTAAAACAGTATAAATATGTAGTACGGAAACTTAAACGCCTACAAACCTACAAACGCTCGAAGCGGTACACTCACACAAACATGCGCGTCGATAAGACCCAGCCCTAAGCGATACTCAGCACCGCGACAACCGCTTAGGGGTCTCCATTTATACTATTGTTTAAATGGGAGCTCTCGCTCGGTGGAACGGAAGGGCTGTAATAAAGCTAATCGTGTAAGGTTACCAATTGTTAAGGCTTCATTCTATACACATGGAACCCATTTAAAATGCTTGCACGTATAATGAAGGCAGTCCAGTACTAACCTAATGAAAGGGAATGCCAGTGAAAAAGGACTTAACAATTTGCTTTTCTCATTGATTAAGATCCTTTAAAATCTACTGCAATATTTTCCTATGTTAATCTTTCAGGCTGAATTCAATAGTTTTTTTTTTACTTTTTAATATTCGATGACGTGTTTTAGATTTACTTTAAAAATGTATGTACAGGTGTACAAATCACACTATGGGCGAATAGATTTCTTCTTTGTTGGGTATATTTTAACAAAAGGGAACAAAGGACCAGACTGTTCAGTTATTTTTTAACTACAATAATTAATAGTTTTTTTTTTAACTATGATTGTATGATTATTGAAATTTTAACGATCTATTAGCAGCTATACGGGTCTTATGCTAACATTATAATGTGCGCTATGAGATTCCGAGGAAGAATACGAACCTTATGGCTTGAATTTAAAATCGGAAGAGCCATTTAAACTACAAGAACATATACATACATACATAAACACATTTTATATTACCGTCCTATCAGACGGGATGAACGACAGGTTTATTGCCGCATTTTTGTATGGTAAAGAAAACTGGGTATTTACAAGAGAGCGCTATGTTGTAAGATTGTGACAGTTCCACAATGCAGGCACATTCACGCATCAACTTTCGCCACATCACTTTGTCAGTTATTCGGACAAGATACGTTCAGATAGATGTGATTTAACCAAGGAATGGAATCCTAGTGCTTCAGTTGTAATGAATGACGTTACAGTTGTTTTATTATTACGTAACAATGGTACAACAACTATAAACAGTTAAAACCCATAGGTTTAGGCGGCGTCACGTTTACCCTGTAATAAGTTTCTGCCTCATCAATTTCACTCAACAATTTTCTTTACAATACAAAGAAGTATAGTTCTTACCTATACAGACCTTTCTAATATAACAGTTGTATTCTATACAGCCCTCATTGTATAAACTTAATAATTTTGACCCCGGGAAAGTGTCAAGGTGAAAAATACGTACGTATATAGTCAAGGTCGTTATTAAGGCCACCCCATTCCCCGAAAACTAAATATCTACCAGCGTAACAGGCTATCAGCGATTTAGTTACAATTTTAAATGATTTGTTCGGTCTGTTTTGTTGTTTGATCTTTTGAATCACATGCAACTGTTAGTACAATGGAATTTTGTCTTGGTCAAAGCTAAAAAGCTGCCCCCAGTTGTAAAAGAAAAGTTTTCTTGAATAATTTGATATAAATCCTGTCATGCATTTGTTTATTATTACAAAATAAACAGGACCATACACCAATTAAATACTTTTTGATGATGTTTCAAAACTATTGTAAAAATAAACTATGTACTTAAAGTCGGTAATTGCATATACTTTGTTCAACATAAGATAAAAAATTTGTAAACAAACCAACGTCACGGCCCCATATATTTTAAAGTCGTGAGATAAATTAAAGTTAAATTGTATATTATACAAAAATATTTTGAAATTTACGAATTTTAACATAAAAGGTAAGGTGTAACCTTTGTATACAAAAATTCTACTTGATGCAAACTATACATTAATAGACGTCACCTATTGCCCAATCAATCAAGGAAAGGATATTATTAAGCGCGCAAGAATTAACAGATGCAAATCACTCATGGCGCCCTGTTGCGTAGGCCTAAATTTCACTTTTTCACTACTATGATAACGTTTGACTAAATCTATCGCCACTCTTTCTTAATTCAATCTACTTTTATCTCCAATCGTTATAGTTATAGTTGGGCATTTTTGTCTTTACAAAAGGATCTAACTTATTCGTATATTACTACTAAAAAAACTATCGACAATTCTCTTACCACTTCCTTACTTTCTATCATCAATCGTTGATAGTGTAAGGCCTTGCAATAACTTCCATCAGCGGTGCGGATTTAGACGTAGCCTAAACAGTAGGCCGTGACCATAAACATAGAATTTAAAGCACCTAGCTGTGTAGCATGTCACATGATAGTGTATCAAGTGAGTATGTAGGCACGTGCCTGCTGCGAGCCGCTCGAGCATGGATCGCAGTCAGCTCGTAGTGACTCGCCTGGTGCGGTTTCACTGCGAGCACAAAGAGGGATCCGGGATCTCGTAGCTGGATACGCGGTGACCATGGATGACCCCGTACCTACTTGCAGGTTGATACACTATCAGATACATTACACGGCTAGATACACGGAGTACCCTGCTTAATTTAACAAACAACACATAGCGTTTATTTTTTTTTATAATGTAATGCTAAAATGTTATTATAAATTCCTTCTTTTATTACATAAGAGTTAAGATTTTTGTTAAATGTTCGACACGTGAATCGAAGGACCTAATCTTACTTGAACTAACATTCTCCATTTGTACTTAAAATCGATAATTCTCTTTCTTATTCTGTCATTTGACCTTTACTTCCGTACGAAACAATTGTAGAATTTCAAATAAAAAAAATAGAATTCAAGTTGACCGTGTTCCATTTAATTCTACGGAAATTTAACGGTCGCCGGCCGATTGGGCATTGTGCTAACTGTGACAGGGGAACTCGTTTGCACAAGATTGATAGTATCGTCCCCCATAGCGGTATTTGACTCGACGAATCATTTTTCTGTCGTAAATTACAAATTTGTGCTTGATACTGTTTGAATAAATTGCTTCTACAGATTTTTTTGTTAAAGGTTTAATATCAGCACTGTTCACCTGTCTTTAAATAAGCTCTCGTTTTAATTTTGTATATACTGCGACGGCAATTTGTTCCACTCGATTGCTGTAAGCATACATTCAAATCGCTTCCAACGCGAGGTATACAACGAAAGGACGAAGACCTGCTTCCTCCGATAACAATGCAGTGAAAAATTAACCATGTTAGTATGGAGTTGTATTCGCAAATTTTATATACAAATAAATAAATATTCGCTCACACCCGTAGCCCAGAGGGGGTAGGCAGAGATTATGGGTTTCCATTTGGCGCGATCCTAACACACCTCTCGCTTTTTCTATATCCATACATCTACGCATATATGCACGTCGGTTACTGGTACTCCTTATATCGCCCTTCTTTAGTATGTTACTAATCTGATCGATATCAGTTCTCCTTAGATATCCCCTGCCAACGCTGCCACTCACTTTTGCAACATAAATTTGTTTCGTTACTCTCTCTCTTCATCCTTTCAACATGCCCGAACAAATGTAAATGCATTTCTTTCCGAAGCTTTTGTCAGAGTACATACATTTTGCATATGGACTTCTACTCTTAAATCTTAAGTCTGTCTTCTTATATCCATGAAACATCAGACCATAACCATAACCAACAAGCTGGCCATACATGTGCATATCATTGCATCCTCTAACTTCATACACACAACCGTTAAGTATCTTCTTGGAAGTGCCATATCTGTAAAACATCCTAGGTTGTCACGAACATTTGCAAGACATTGTTTACGTGTTTGGTAGTCCAGCAAAACTCCTCGTAGTGACATTGTTCATCTGCTGTGTGTATTGTTGCAGCGTGAGTCGCAGCTGCCAGGCAGAGGGCGCGGCGGAGCAGGAGCCGGCGCCGACGCCCGCCGCCGTCGATCTGCCGCGCACCAACGACGGCGAGATCGACTATGATGGTGAGCACTTCCCCATTTCCATCAGGCTAGGAAACTCGTCAAGTGGCTAAAGTTTATCTTTTTAGCCACTTGACGAGTATCCTAGTGCCTCGTCGTAAACTGATACTGGTTGAAATGGCATTCACGGCTCAGTTCAGTTCTAAGAAAAAGCACCAAAAAGTTTTTATAATGTTTTTAAAAGAGTATGGATGAGTTTAACTTTGTGTCACATTCAGTATATTCAATATTTTTTTATATATTCGTATAATGACGTAATAGTAGTGACGTCACAAATTAATAAATTTCTGTCCACGTACCAGCATTGTAGAGTATCAAAGAGCTAATTGTATAACGTCCTAATCACGTACTAGAATTAGACGGACAAAAGGAGCGTTGGTCGTAAAGCAATTGAGTTACGTATACGTAGGGATGCCACTTTGGTTAAAAAGTATTTAATATATACTCGTTCTTTCTAATACAATATTTGAGCTTTGGAATACCCTAATATTACATTCATAGTCTATAGTTAGATATATTTTGATATCGTTTCTTTCCCGGTTTAACCAACTTCTACCTATCTCATCTAAATATTACTCAAAACAAATGTAGAATTTACCATGTACCTTATTCAGAGGTGTGTAAATACTATTTTATTTCTACTACCTACTACCCCTCTCATTGCCAGATCAATCTTAAACTTTGTATATTCTTTTATATTTCGGGTCTAGAACATTCATAGAAATTATTGAATGGTCTAAAGACTGCCCTAGCTTAAATGATCATCATCGATGATCGGTGAAACCATAAAAGTTTATGGATGCTTAAATTATGATGTTCAAGAGTTTTTTTTAATTGTCAAATGACTCAAAAGTACTGGCTTGACAGTTTTTACGTATTGTAATTTGAAATCTAAATGTATGTTATACTTTTATTATTATTATTTAATATTAGTTGACAACCCTAGACGCAATAGCCGCCTGCCGGCAATCAGCCGGCTGTTTTTAACCAGTTTCCTCCGCGCGTGACGTATAACTCGTGTAACATTGTATGCTAATTTCAATTTGATTAAAATTTAGTGAGGCTATAAACATCTAAGACTGGAAACACTCATTGAACATCTACCACTTCATTAGATTGATACGAACCAATATTTCCTTTGATTTACGAATAATCCACTTCTGTATTTGGTAAGCCGAATAAAGTCCCGGAAGACTTGTTTCCAGAGGCAGATTATTAAGGCAAAATAAGAAAAATAGGACGTGCGGGGAAATTGAGGGCGCCATAATTCTTCGCGCCGTCTCGAACTTAACACACTGTGACTGATCAGAGGATCGATAATTTTTTCTTTCGCCATTCGAATTTACATGTTCCATGACTTATCAAAGACCGGTGACTTTATTGTTGCCAGTATGCACCTCGACAGTTAATCCACCTTTACTAATGTCAATTGTTTTTCTTCTGCTATCGATCAGAGATGATAAATATTAAGATTGGTTTTCCAGTCACAAATTAAGCAAATTTTCGTTCAAAATTTTTTTATTTATCGATATGGTATGGCGATAAAACTTCAAAAAACTAATAATAATTCGAATAGCAATTGATAACTCTGTCCACCTCGATTGAGTTAAATTAAGCGTGAGCTTACTTTAATAAAATCCTGCGTCAACGAAGTGCAGACGTTCTGCATTTGTATCAGTTTTCATGAGGTTTCGCAAACAGCACGCGCTTGCAACTGAATTAGTCATCGCGGACGGTCACAGGAAACTGACGCTCACGCGGCGGAAATAAGAACCACTCCACTGTTCTTTGTTATTGCTCGCTACGAAGAAGTCGCCTTCCGAGAAAATGATTCCGATTTACACATCAAGTAATCTCGAATTATTCGGAACTTAACCTCTTTGCACACAACTCGTAAATTGAAATGCTTTTTTTTCTTTTTTGGATTTATCGCTCTCAAATGGGATCCGTGGCTAAATTTCAAGAATCGTTTACCGCAAAATGATGGAATTATTTTAAAGTAACTATTGAAGAAATTACATTGATAGTTATAATTTAAGGAATCATTAGCGGTAATTTTATTACCACGAATGGGCTCACGTTCAAGTGTAGCCACTCACTTTATCGCGTTAATAATTAACGCAACATTTATCGCGGTGATAGGCATTGACGTTTCCCGTTAGTGTGGCCCCAGCATAATGACTAATGTCGCGATTGACTTGAAATTAGTATATTATTTCTTCTGATCTTTCCTATTTTTTTTATCACATAGTTATTACTACGTATGGCATATTAAGGGTTGTCTTTGGACATATTCAACCTAGTTAGTAACAGTAATTGCGTGTGGTTGATACCTGGATCACTTCATCCAGGAATATCCATAGAAAATTCCAAACCCAGAAGCTCACCGTTTTTCATCCACTGCTGTGCACTGTTTTAGAGTCATACTTATTATACTAGGGAAATACTATGGTTTGCCTATAATTAATATAGGGGGTAACTGTAGGATCGTCTGTTCCAGCGCTGTACGAAGACGAGTCGGACAACGACCTGGGCTCGATGGAGAACCACGGCTCCGTCGTCACGCACCTCCTGTCTCAAGTCAAGATCGGCATGGACCTCACCAAGGTACGTTCGCTTATGCATCTGCTGTAAAGTAGGCTGCTAGTTAGGCTGACTTTACACAGTTTACACACTTATACATTTTGTTCACATCGAGATAGAATTTTTGTAAGCAAACAAACTTCACTTACCACATGTGACGAATAGTTTTGTTTACAAAAAAGGCACTAGGTGGCACTTTTTACACTTTCATCGGAAATGAATGTAATTTTGTGAAATTGTATAGTATGGATAAGTAATGTTTATGGTAATGTGAGAAAAGGTTGTTTTTAGAAAATATTTTAAACCTTTGTTTACAATCATTCATGACCTAGATTCTGGATTATTTTTTAGATTTTTCCTATGTTAAGATCGAAAACAATTGTCAGTATAAGCTTAACAACTTAGTTAATTAGACTAAACAAGAATCATAATAATGATAATCATGGATTTAATTTATAGTGTGTAATTTCTGCCCTATTACACATTTAATGAAGTGTAACCTCTTTACACGCAACAGGGGTTATGGTTACAGTTACTCTGTACATTTTCTAGACACGATGGAATAAATAATAAGGTCGATTGAATAATTTAGGTTATTCCAACCGATTTTAGGTTTTCAAAGTATTGTAAAAGTCAGTAACACTTTTGTTTTACCTTGAAGTAACATTGTACTGGAACGGACGTGACGCAAGAAAATTATTTTCATTCTCTTCCCCTTCGCATTGGAAACAATGAAACAAAACTTCCCGAATTCTAGGAACGTTTGCAACAAAGATCAACCTTCAAGCGTAAATGAACGATGGCAGAAATCCGCTAAGTTTATTTCAGAGCAAATGCAATTTTTTAGTATATTTTTTCCCGATAACCGATGAATTCAATTGATTCTTTTTTTTATTATTGAACCCGTTAATGCCGTAGGTCTAGTATGACGTATTTTTTATAGAAGAACGTGACAAACAAACGAGCGGTTCGCCTGATTATAACTTGACCTCTACCCATAGGCATTTGGAACAAGCTTATGAGTTGCAGATGCTTTGCCTATCGTTAATGGACAGAGGAAGGAATAAACAGAAGAAAATATATTTCCGTTTTCTATCCATCCCCTCCGTAGTCAAATCCTCTTCTCCTTCCTTTCCTTAATAGAAAAGGATGGGGAGGGAAAGAGAACTGTTTTGTCCGATGCCTCCGGCACCTCACTCATCGGATGAAACACTGAGTATCTCTACTTCACTCTTGCCTTCTCAGATATAAAAGCTTTTGTTTACTTTTACCATATCTCTATCAACAAGACCTGAAAACTAAGAATCGAACTAAGTACCCACGGCACCACAGCTTCGGAACTTCTAAACTATGTAGTCGTCTCAAAACTATTTCGTTATCTGTTGCAGGTGGTGCTCCCCACGTTCATACTGGAGCGGCGGTCGCTGCTCGAGATGTATGCGGACTCGTTCGCTCACCCCGACCAGTTTGTCAAGTTAGTTTGCAAAAACTTTTTATTATTCAAAATACATATGTTATAAACAGTTTCCTTATAAATAATTAGCCTTTTTAAACCGATAATAATCGGGTTAAACTAGTTTCTAAGTTGGTAATTATTATTTAGCTTATCTGTTTAAAAAGTTAGACTCGAAAGTTGTTCAAAGTATTTTTTGTTTTGTGCTGTACATATAGTTTGTTTAATTTTTGCGTTTGACAAATAATATTTGATCGTATACTTCTTCCCCTTGACCTTTTCTCACTATTATGTAGGGTCGACACAGTACGACTGTAACCCATAATACAGTTTTTTTAAAGGCGGACTCCTGCCTGACGCCAACCCTCCTCAGGCATGTATGGGTATGAAATATTAGTAGATTATCGAAATAATTTACTAATATTTCTTATAACCATTCTCAGCCAAGATTAAACATGGATAAAAAAAATTCCCGACAATAGACGAATGACGAATTCGAACACAGGACCATGTTCTGCATGTTTCGCAGTCCGTAATGGATTATTAGGCTATTGGCGCTTCTTACTTGTTATTGCATTATACACAACTCGATTACCTAACCGCCTCCAATCCTCGATCGAACCAGAGGTTCCCTTTTTACAAAAGGGGACAATGGTAGATCCAAAAGGTAGTACTAATATGACCCGGGACTACGGGACAGGCTAGAGGACTACCGGGAATGACAAAAGTGGCAAACTTGTTGACTTTCACACTGACCTTTCTGTTTGAACTCCTTCACTTTTGATTTCATATTGGTAATTATTGTTTTTTATTATTTATTTTCAACTTGAAAAGAAAAAAACTATAAACTATTTCCCTGGCGGTTCCTTTCCAGAATAGTCGACATGCCGACCTCTAAGGAGCGCATGGTGCAAGTGGTGCGGTGGTACCTGAGCTCCTACCACGCGGGCCGCAAGTCACAAGTCGCCAAGAAACCTTACAACCCCATACTGGGTGAGGTCTTCCGCTGCCACTGGGACCTCGACGGAGCTAATGACTCGCATAACTCATCCACTGAGAAGGTAAACCGAGAATCAAAGGTAACCATGGCAAATGTACACTGTGAATAAAATATTATGTTCAAAGAAATAAGCCCGTAGCACAGTTTTCTTCACCTTTCCATGCCTTTCTAATAAGGATAGGATAGGATGGGAAGGAGAAGAAGATTGGAAGGATTTGGAGGATTTTTTTGATCGACAACCTTTATTCGTGATGTACCAACAAAAATGTCGAGCGTATTAAATCCCAAGTGGCGCGAAAATACTCTTCAAGTAACTGAGTGTAAAAACAGTAAAGTAGACCTTTTTCCCTTCCACTGAGAAAAGCAATGATATATTTCACGACTGAGCATGAAACTGTCATGACAGGTATTGTATTGAACTATATCGATAATAGAAATCATTTGTATGGAAGTGGAGGCCCGAAGCAAGATGGTTTTGATCAAAAGTCTTCTACCTTTCATAAACAACTACACTACGAAAAAAATAATAATAAAAAAAATAAAAGGAAGCAGAATTTTTGCTATTATAAGTTAAACAAAAACTAATGGTGGTGCGAGTAGAAAACATAAACACAATAGAGATCACTGTGAACCATTATTTTTTGTTATATTTCGTGTGTATAATTCAATTTTTAAAAAATCATTCTTTCCCGTTTTTCATTCCAGCTAGAAGTCGGCGACGGCCCTGTACCGTGGTGTTCGCCCGAGCAGCTGTCCTTTGTAGCCGAACAAGTCTCCCACCATCCGCCCATCAGTGCGTTCTACGCGGAGCACGTCAACAAGCGCATCCAGTTCGACGCGTGGGTTTGGACCAAAAGCAAGTTCCTCGGCCTATCCATCGGCGTCCACAATATCGGCCGTGGTGTTGTCACTCTGCTGGATCACAACGAAGAGTATACCGTCACATTCCCCAATGGATACGGACGGTAAGTGTACCTTTTATAACTGACCAACGAGCAAAGAGGTCACCTGATGTTATGTGTGATCAACGCTAGAATCTGCAGCAAATTAAAAAAAAATCAGACCCCGTTTTCAGAACAAACTAATTTCGACATCAAGAAATATAAAATGATAATATTAAAGTATCAAATTAGGTTGTTCTATGTATTCTTTTAAAAACCTTACTAAGTTTCTTTTTCAAATTTGTCGCCCTTTTTCAATATCAACTTTCATTAGCTAGACTACCTATCGATGTCTGAAAAGTTCCCCGAAGCGTAAAGTCCGTGAAAGTTATGGATACTGTATGCAAGACATAGGTGGACAAGTAATAGATCGATGGGGTGGAGAACTTGCTGGCACCTCACTCATCAGAGTAAACGTAGAAGCATAATTTGTTCTTTCTTCCAGTATTTCGTTCTTCTCTAGTCATGTCAGCTCATTCTTTCCAGAACCTTACTCAATTTAAATCATGATTAACCTAGCTATAAAACCAACTTTTCCAATAAAAAATATACCCAAAACTCTGCTCTCTGCTCTGTAAATTAAACTAAAATTTGGCGTGTTTCAGATCAATACTCACAGTCCCGTGGATCGAGCTCGGCGGGCAAGTGGCGATCGAGTGTACACAGACGGGGCACAAGGCCAACATCGAGTTCCTCACGAAGCCGTTCTACGGCGGCAAGAAGCACCGAGTGACGTGCGAAGTGTTCGCCGCGAATGAGAAGAAACCTTACTACACCGCGCAGGGAGAGTGGAACACCAGGATGGATGGCAGGTGGACGGAGTCTGGGGTGAGTGGTCGATCAAAACTTCCCCCTCCCCAAATCCAATCGCTTTGACACACAGAGAATAGGCTAAAAACAAATATTAGCTTTTCTCGAAAAAGAAGATATTTTAATTATTGTCAATAGCGGTACTAACAACAGCAGTTGTAGTAATGGGCTCCATTGACCACAACGTTACGGAAAATAAAATAATGAGTGCCACATAGATATGCCACAGTTCCCATTTCTCTGTCCCATGCATTATTTTCTTCTCCTACACCTCCCTACATTTCTCTGCCAAAAAACTGGCATCACATTCTTTACTAGTGATATGGTGAGCCACTTGCTCCTTCTATAAAAAAAATCACTGCTATTTCTTTCTTCCCTACAACACCATTTACTAACGTTACTTATCATTGTTTTACCAGCGTACGGAAGTTGTATTCGAAGTGTCGAGTATGAAAGCGCGGCGCAAGCGCGTGTCCCCGGTGTCACGCCAGCAGGCGCACGAG
>JWHW01003499.1:17865-37685 GCA_000931545.1 Papilio glaucus
CCGCCAAGCGCCGCCTCGAGCAGACGCAGCGAGACCGAGCCAAGCAGCGCCTCGACACCGGCGACAAGTGGATCACGCAGGTAACAGAGCTTCTGTATTCACCCACTACTGTAGAAACTGAACAGGTCTGCAGGCCAACGCTGATAACTAGTGGGTCACGCAGGTAACAGCCTCGTGTACTTGCCCAGTACTGTACAGCGTGTATATAATGAACAGAACACCGACAAGTGGTAACATGGCCCCCAGTACTGCATAAACTGATCAAACCCGACACGCATGACAAGTGGTTCACACAGGTAACATAGTTCTCATACTCTCTCTCTCTCTGTTCAGTGTTAGTTGAACAGGCTAGTGCTCTGTCGCCAAATGGGTCACACAGATAAATACATACCGACAGACAGAGATACACTCACCTAGCAGTTAATATACTGACTCTGGCAACAAATCGATAACATAGATAAGCTCATGGTAAGAAATGTAACCGTATTTTTTGTGATTGACATGGAACAGGTTAGGTTAAGTTACATTATTGGGTACAGTTTAAAATTGTAGCATTTTGTTCCAGCTATTCAGTCCAAAAGACGAGGGCTGGGAGTACAATACGCCGCTCAGCAAACGCCTGGAGACAACCAACGACTCGCCGCAGTGCAAACCCGCCAACGCAGACAGCGCCAGATAATGGACCAACAATTATGGACTCTATATCATAGGAGCTAAGGTAGAATTTACTACGCCGTAGTTTTATCTGTTATTTTATTGAATAGTCTACAACGATCGTGACGCGCGAACGTTAACGCTTAGTATACGGTAGCCTGTTGCGAACCTATGCCATAGATTGTATGGACCTTGTATAGATACAGTTTGCTTGAGTATGCCCATTGAAAGTCCATACATTCGTTTTATTTTACAAAAAATAACTAATATTCTAACATTCATATTTGATTTTTAGAAAAGCGTGGAGTCTGAATTCAATACTAGTGCTGTGGACCGAGCTTCGCTCTACGTTGTCTTATATGTTAAAACCTAATTTTTATAAATATAGCGCCATCTAACAAAAATATGAGATATCAGTAAGTTAGCATAATGGAAAAACCTATCAAAAGATGGCGCCTTCTTACATATAAATAAATTTAAAAATAAATACCGAATCTATATACAAAATTTCATAAAAATCGTTGGAGCCGTTTCCGAGATTCAGATTACATATAAACAAGAATTACTCGTTTAAATATATTAGATTAACAATGTCATAAGACTGTGATAATATTTCTCGTCGGTTGTGTGCACTTCCGCACCGTGCGTTGTATGGCGGGAAAGATGATAGTCGGAATTGACAGCTGATCATCAGCTGCTGTCATCACTGACAAATACGTTCCATTTCACCCTTGAATTTCAATTTAATTAGTATAATTTATTATAGTTTTACAAACTCAATGCGCATACTCAATCAGCTGTTCAGCGACACTATATGATAGTTGTCGTACAATGTACTTGGTAAATTTCACTCTTAGGGCATAACAATTAAAAGTGTGAATCACGTGCAACGTTACTTGTGTAAAAATTGTGATTCACGTATACTTGCGGATCCGTGTTGTATGAATTATACGTTGTTTGAAATTCAGGCCTATTGTATAAGTAATAAAATTGTAAATATTTAAATGAATACATGTCTCGCTTGACAAGTTTTACAGCTGTCACTAAACAATGTTTTTAAAATTAACGCACACACAAATTAACTATTCAGGCTTTTAGCAACTCACTTTCACAAATTGTATTTTAAAGTTTGTCAAAATTGACTATAACTAAAAAATATACAATTAATTTATAACAATAGAATCTTTTAAAATTATAATTTTATTACGATGAAGTAATTATTTTTACACTTTATATTGTTTTATATTATTATAATTATAGACAATTGTATCAGGGAATTCAAAATGAACGTTTTTATCTATCAGCTTATTGTTATTTTTACTTCTGTAGATATTGAGAAATCTCCATCTATTATTATATTTCTTTATATAGTGTTTTAATATTTTTATATAATTTTAATCTTTAAACTATAAAGTTCAAATCGAATCCGGCTAGAAGGACCATTTATGAAGTTTCTGCTTAAGCCAGTACTGTATGCCTATTTGAGTCAGTTTAATGAATTAGTCTAAATTGAAGCTATTCTTCAAACAATTTAGGATAAAACTATTTCAATTAGTCAATGTCAATAGTGTTAATTTACTTACAGAATAATTTATTTATTTATTATTTCAGATATTATTTCAGAATAATAATAATAGAGATAAAACCATCATTATTTGTACTTCTACTAAAATATGAATATTGTGGCGGCTAACACTATATAGTACATATATGGATATGTTTATCATCGTTATATATTTATATTAATCAATTATTTTTTAATAATGCAACAAATAATAATGACAATGACTTTGTGGATATAGGAAATTACTAATGGGCCCTTTGTACTTAGGTTTTGGGCTCCTGGCTACGTTTCATGTGAATACCCTTTATTTCGTTGCTTCAATAGGTTAAAGTTTGAATGAATAGTTTATTTATACTTGACTGTAATTATGTAAAAACTGCCACATACAAAATTATGTAAATGAAATCTGTAATACATAATAGATATAATTGGAATTGTGTACAATGCATGCGGAATAACATGAGACTAAACCCAAGTCAATCTGATATGCGATGTACCAATATTCGTACGTGTGACGAAAGTACTATGTTTGTTGTTTAGTTTATGTCACGAAGTAAACTATTTTACACTTTGTACAAGCTGATATGACGTCATCGGATTCAAGTCTCACGTTATTGTGTACGAATAGTATTTGATATCAATTGAATTTCCTGTTATTTAGATAAATTATTTTACAAATGCTTGCTGTTGTCATATTATTTTGTTCGTTCCTATACAATTTATGCGTTGTTTTATTGTACTAGTTTTACGGTCATGTACAAATTATTTTTACCCTGACTATACCATTGGGTTTTTTTGGTAATCCTGTCAATGGCTGTTTGTGAGGTTAAATTCTGACTTTGTCAACAATATTTTTATTTACACCAAGTAGTGAAAATGTAAAGTATATAGATAGTTTTTTTTTTATTTATTCCCTTGCTGTGTTTTATATATTGTTTGATTTTAAAATACCCTTTCATGTGTCGATGTTAAGGTTGAAAATTAATGTGAACATGGTTTAATTTTGTGTGTGTATATAAATCAGAACATAACGAATTATGTATTTGTATTATTGTAAGTATTAGTGGCATTGTTTCCAAATGGTTGGTGCAGAGTGGCCGAGCAAAGCCGGGGCGCGTCGCTAACTCACGGTGTAAAGACTGACTCGAGCGGAGACGGACTCGCGAGCGGATGGTGGTGGGCGCGATGATGAATTATTAATTATATCCCATCACATAGACTTATTTAATTCACATAGATATAATTACAATGTTGTATATTTAAATAAAGATTTAAATTATTTCCAATGTTTTCATTTGATTTTTTTTATAGAAGGTGACAAACGAGCAAGCCGTTCACCTAGTATTGTGTTTGTGTCAGTGACCGCTACCCATTGATATCAGCAGACGAGCTAAAGTCACTTTAATGGACAGAAGAGGTGACAATCATAAAAACTGATATTTTCTTTTCCTTCTACTCCGTCCCCCTTCCGCCCGCTCTATCAAATCCTCTATTGTGCGATGAGTGTTTTCATTCTTGGAATTGACAAAGTGAAACAATGTGTTGCCCGAAATAATGAATTTTATTTTTTTACAGTTTACAAATAATACAATTCAATATAAATAAAAAGTAAAATTCAATACAAAAGTGAACAAAATCTATTTATACATTTTTCTGAATACCTTGGTTGTCTAATACAAATTTGCCTCTATTTCGTCTGCTTCGTGAATTTAAATTTTGAAATTACCACACACGCAGTTAATTACAATGTTTAAACGCGTAATTTGTTTATACCAAAATTTAGGTGGTAATAATAATCATCAAAACGTTGAAATAACCAAAAATTTACATAGCATAGCGTAGCTCAGCATGTTAAATACGCTTGCCTTCAACATCAAGTACAGACATAATACATTTGACATCATTTTAATGGAAGTATACTGTCAAATTTAAAACATGTAAAAAACAAAACATTCAAAGACAATACTTTTTATGTAAGCGATGGTCCCCTCTATCATAGTCAACCAGTCGTTATGGTCAAAATCTCCACGACATGATATATCCAAGAATAGGAAGCAAATAAAGTTCACATTATTTTAATCGACTATGATATCAACTACAATTTACACGAGATGATGGCCTTCTCTATCATGGTCAAAATACCCGTAAAGTACATAGCATATATTGATATGTCACATATACGAGTATCATTAGTAAGACACATTCATATAGTCAGTTCTTCATGTAGGCGATGGCCTTCTCTATCATGGAGAGGTGGCAGCGCGTGCCGCGGATGAGCGACGATGACTCCGCGCACATCACGCGAAAGTTCACCTGGTTGAAGTCCATCTTGTCGTAGAGGAAGCGCGACTGACGGTCCGACAGGATCCACACGTTGCCGTCCAAGTCCATCTGAACACAATCACATATTTCATAACCAATTATTACTGAACCTACCAAATATTACCGAACCTACCTAATATTACCGAACCTACCTAATATTACCGAACCTACCTAATATTACCGAACCTACCTAATATTACCGAACCTACCTAATATTACCGAACCTACATAATATTACCGAACCTACCTAATATTACCGAACTTAACCGGCGATCAAGCCATGGACTATCAAATTACCTGTAGATATTTTGTTGAACAGAGGGTATATATGGTACATAAGGAAAATGAAAAGAGAATAGCGAAGGATTAGGTCTCCGATACCTCACTTATCAGATGAAAAGCATAAATATCTTTACGGCCTATCCTCTAGGAGAGATGTACCAAAATTTGCTAAGCAAAATGGAACTCTTAAAAAAATCCTTTTATTTTACATTGCTTTGCATAATATTTTAAACCACTTTGTCTGGGAGGGCGCTATGCTTCAGGGTCGAATTTTTAATGTATGTAATAAAATGTAATTTTTGTCGTCTACTTTATATTTTTTTAACTTTATAATTTAAAAAAAATTAATATGTTGATTGGATTATTTACATATGTATTTTAGCGGAACCTGACACAGTGACGCGAATTTACGTACTCGGCGTCGCACTCTTGTGCCAACCGGACCGAGTAACCAAGATTTGGGGCTCTATTTGTACATATATCTATGGTAAGCAGACCAATTGTCGTAAAGGCTCGGTCGCTCCCCGCTTCCCTTGAAAAAACACTTAAACAAATTTAGTTTAAGAGTTTTTCGAAAAAACAGTGCATTGTACGCGAGGCAAGCGGCAGAAATATAAACTAAATGAAGAATTAGGCTAGTTTTAATGGCGTCCAGAGACGCTCAGTCTAACAGAAGCTATACCATAAGACGTCAAATTATTTTTAACTTAAAGTAGTTTTATGTGCTAGAGATGGACAATAACCTTGATGTCGTTAGGATACTCCAGCGCGACACAGTCGCTGATCAACAGCGGCGTGTTGTCAGCGTTGAACGGCCGGTCTAGGTTCCAACAGCCGATGCCATTCTTGTTTAGCTACGAGGAAAACTTATTGTTGCAAACATGACACATTAATCAATACAAATGAATGACGAAGACATAAAAATAATATTATGTTTTTTGGAACAAACAAAAACAACAGTGATCGCCGTATTTTCAATAAATGCAGGCGTGAAGGACGTATCTATGTCACCGTAACATTACTCAGTCTATAATCTCACTAGCGACATTATAAACTAAAGAAAAATTGTGAATTAAACCAATTATTATTACAATTTGACGTATCAAAGATCCAGTGGGATGATTGTCAAGCACTAGTTTATAATAAAATAATCACTTCTCATTACATACAGCGTACAGAAAATAGCTATTTAACATTAACAAGTTCTATACGGCATGACACGTATTTGTACAGACACAGACAGACACAGACAAAAAACGAAAATTAATTTATTTATATAAGCAAAATAACTTGAATATAATTTTGTACAAGTTACCTCAGTGAAGAACAGCACATTATTATTGGAATCATAGTCGCACGCCGTCGACTGGCCCTTCTCGCCTATCACCTGCAACAACTGTCAGTGGGCAACAAAACAAAACCCCAACTGTCACCAGTGTGTCATGTGCTCGTCTTACGTTATCTGTAGTCAATGTTTATGTTCACAAAGGCTTATAAATGCGGGTAGTTATGTACTGTATTTATAGAAGGTATTTTGTGATTTTTTTGTGAAATTACGTACAATGAAGAATACATTAGATGGAACATTGAAACTGTTGCTAAAAGTCAAAAGCAAAGTGGACATTGGGACACTTTTAAATAAGGCGTATTATGTCTATTTGAAATATATCTACATTTTTTAATTCAAAAATCGAACAATGGGTCTCATAGCATCAAGAAATGTTTGATGTAATCAAAGACACTGCATGCACTTTTTTCCTTTACAAATAAAGCCACGACGCCTTCATTTAACCCTATACCGCTCCCTAGTTATGTTTTCTTTATAAAATACAAAAACTAACACGTCCATCTTGCATTAAACTTGCATAAAACTAAGTGATCACCGCCACCCATGGACATCCGTAACACCAGAGGAACTGCTTCGTTTCCGGTCTTACCTCCGATATTCACGTTTGCATCTTAAATAAAAAGAACTAAGTTCTTACTTCTACACCATTCTGTACGTCCTGTGGGGTGAAATGAGGATTCCTCAGGAGTTTGGTCGAAATCTTCAACATCTTGGTACTTGACGTTGGATAACAAAACAGGTCGCGTTGTCTAGAGAAGAGGGGCAGAATACGGTTTTGATTACGAACGTGCATTAGAAGTATTTATGCTTCAAGGACGCGTTTCGTTTGATAAGTGAGGCGCCAGGTCCTCTTCCAACCTTTATTCTCTAATCCCTCTTTTTTTACAAATAGGCTGAAAACATCTGAATTGTGGTCACAAAACATCAAGCCAGCAGCTTGCTTACATTGCTGACACAGGAACAAAAAGTATTTTAAAATGACATTCGACATCGGTTTAGACCTTTCGACGATAGTCCATACATATGATTGTTTCTATTAATGGTGTAAAATACAGTTTACTGTCAAAGTTTTTCTTTGACAATCAGCGAATACATGTTATACAATACGAAAACAGTATTTTCAAACAGTACCCGTCACTCTTGGTCTGGGAGAGCGCGAGGGACGATAGACCATCGTGCCAGAAGAAGTCGACACCACCCACGCGGTACTCGCTGGCGTTCTGCTGGTACTGAAAGTGCGGGCTCTCCAGCCGCCATGACCAGTCGTGCTGCAGGTCGAACACCACCAGCGCGCCGGAGCCCATGTCCGCCACGTACGCGAACGTGTTGCGGCAATCGTTGCCCACAATGTCCACCGCCTAAATGACCAGAGTATCGCAGTTGTTTTAACGTCGTTTTTTGCGTATAGTGTATTTGAAATAATGTAGGACTACGCTATTAGATTTATAGATTATGCTAGACGTTTATATGCCGCATCTCATCTATAGTTTGTTTCAAATCAAGATGCAATTTTTGTAAACAAAGGTTACACCTTACCTTTTACATTGAAAAATTATAATAAAATTCGAAAATATTTTCGAAAAACAACGTTTTCTCACATTACGCTACATCATGCTACACATAACCTATCTATATTATATAATTTAACTTTATCTCACTACTTCTACAAAATGACAACATTTCCGATGTAAGTATAAGAAGTGTAATGGCCGCCATGTGTAAGTCACATTTATTTGTTTACAAAAATTCTACCTTGATGTGGAACAAACTATAGATTGGTAGACTTCGCCGTTTATTCGTTTTAATGTCCGCCAAGAAGTAATTGGCAGGTAGGTACCATCTTAACTCGATAGTCGTACGAGTTCTTTTTAGGCGAAAGTCGTGATATTTTTAATTATGTAAAAGAAAAACAATGTTGGCTTTGACAGATACGATAGGTTGAAATTTCAGCATATGTGAATGTCGGTCGGTTGGTTTGGGATAAAAATTTAAATCGCTTATCATCCATAATCGATTTATCGAACCAATCAAATCGATAAATATATAGGACTGGCAACCTTCAAAGCGGCCATGTTATATTATGATGTTTTAGATAAAGTAAAGAAAGTCACGAACAATGCTGGAGAAGACGGTTGAATCCCGAAGCACGGCGTCACTAAAGAAGTGCTTGTATTTGAGCGTATCTCGTTTTAAATCGAATACCAGTATCGCAGGTGGCGCTATCTGTCGTACGTTCTCTGTTTAAACAAATTGTTCTGTTAGATATTTTTAATAAGTGCGGCCGAAAAGTATATTTTCGTATTACTAAATACTTTAATTCCGATTGGGGCCTAGGATAATACGCTTTAAGCGGACTACACTTATATGCCTATAATAAATGGCGCTAGTGTAACGTAGAACACGCGTTAGGTTTTCTACGCTTTGCAAAGTTCTTAAACAAATTTGTACCTATGTATATAAACGCTAATTGCATGCCTGAATCATATAGCGTGTATATAATGACTATCACTGGTTTAATGCATTGTTGCTGTCCTATCTAATATTATAAATGCGAATGTTAGTTTGTTTTTTGTTACGCTTTAACTCCTTAAAGAGTCAACCGATCATCATGAAATTTTGCACACACATTATGTCAGAGTTACAGAAAACGACATGGTGTATTTACCCGAAAATAATACTGTTCCCGAGTTACATAAACCTTCATCGGTTGCCATGGTAATAATAAATAAATAAGTAATTCAAAACATACACTTACCGCACATATTAGTGGCGCCATTATCGACCACCCACAATCTATCACACCTGTCCACGTGTATCCTGAAGGCGGAGACGACAGTGCTGGCCGTGCTGACGCTCTTCGCCCCGTCAGGGATGAACGCGTCGGCCCACGTAGGGTACGGAATCAGTGGCTGCTGGTGACTGCCATTCACTAACAGATAGTTGAGAGACGCTGGAACACCTACAAACATTATAATGTAACGAGACCAATTTTAAAGACGAATATTTGATATCCTACTAATTATTATATATTATAAATGCGAAAGTTTGTATGCATGGATGTTTGTTACTCTTTCACACAAAAACTACTGAATGGGCATTAATGAAACTTTACAATAATATAGCTTATTCATGAGAATAACACATAGGCTAAAATTTATAAAGTTATTCTGTGAATTGTCCAAAATATAACGATAAGTGTCAAGTAGGAAAAAATGTATATATATGATCAATCATATTAGAGTTCAGCTCAGGGTGTACAACCGTCGGTTAAATAAAATTGCAAGACTGTTGTATCCGCGGAACTCAGCTTGTATTTTATAAGCGTACACGAAGCTATTTTCTCCAGCAAGATAGTAATTTAGACTTTTCCTTCGTGTCCAGAATTAGAGGCCAGTGAACGAAGCTAGTAGGTTTCTCAAGCTTAAGATAAAGATGATGATACATCTTCTTAGCTAATAAGGTGATTATTAGCTTTCTACTATCGTTTTATACCAATTTCAAGTGACTGACGATGCTAGTCTAGTTGGCTAGTGTACAGGGGGCCCTAATAGGCCGATTCGATCAAGACGTGCTATAGTGAAGTAGACATATTTTCAATTCTGCTTTTCTTGATTTTCCAGAAGACCTATCCCTTTCTCATCCTGTTTTTAATCTACTCCCCTCCTGTTCCTCACAAAAAGGCTAGCAACACATTTATAACACGTCTGATTGTGGCAGATTTTTAACGAATATATTGCTTTTCGTAATAAAAAAAAATCGACTGAAATAGCCAGAGGTAGCAATCGATTACCATTTTCCATTAGAAAACAGAGACTGTTCTGAATGGAATAGAAATCTACATTATCTTTTGACTATTAACCTTATTATTTCTAATTCCTTGTAAATTCCCTCCATATCAAAACAGAAGAACATAAAATGCGGACCTAAAACATCGAGTTTTAACTAATCTTATCGCTTTTATCCATTGTGTGTAATTGAATGTAGCGATAAGCGAAAGGTAGTATAACGTTGCCACTCGTAAATGTATGTTATGCACTGCGGCATTCTGTTCCATCACATACAATATAAAACTCATAACATTTTTTACTTGATGGAAATTTCTAGTTCACAATGGTTTTTATACCTCTTTTCCATCTTGGTATAGTAATAAACAGCTTTTCCCTCCATCTCGCCAACCCAGTGGGCAGGTTGTTCTTAGGTATGTAGGCATTAGAGGCTATAGCAACTTCCTTGTGACCAGCTTGCCACGCAAAGTCTATAACTTTCCATTCGAATTCCGGTGGCAGTAAACATACGGAATATTGGACCAAGCTTACAACAATGACAAGAAACCAAAAAGCCAAATCATTTCTGTGTAACATATTTTAATACTTTTTAAAATTAACGGTCTTTTTAAACTACATTTTTATCATTGATTTTTACTTGACATTTTATATTTTTGAAAATTAAAAGCGTGTGAACGTTTGCCGTTTGGCATGATTACTCCTTTCCGTTTTACAAATTTTATCTTTAAGTTTATTATTTATCAATAAGTTATCATTATATTCGTTAAGTTTATTTGTATCTAGGTATATAAAATAAAAATAACCGCTTGAAATATTTCGTTACTCAATATAAAGTTTTCGTAAAACACTGTAAATTATTAAATAGCTACAATATAGAAAGCTGGAACTAAATAATTACCTGTTACCTATATTAATTAGTTTCATAATACTTTTTATCAAAATATGTTTTATTTTACCATGAAATGCAAATCCATTTATAAAAGGTATATTTGGGAAAATTTTCGAACGATATCCTGTATAAACTGAACACATTATACAAAACACAGCAGTGCTGTGTCATTGTCAAAAAATCGCTGTCACCTGTCGTTATTGTCACGGGTTTCTGTGTCCGATCCGACCGATTGTCTTCTAATTATTATTCATTGGTGTTCTATAAAATATCGTTCTTGAGAGAGTTCAATAGTAGACCGCATTAATTAACCTTATGAAATAAATCTAGCAGTTGTATTGAGAAGACTATTCATTGATTGTGTGCAGAAATGTCGAAGGAGAAAGCTGAGACTGTTAATGGTGATAGTGCAGCGGTCACAGAGCAAACAAACGAAAAACGAATTGGTTGCACCCATTACAAACGTCGAGCCAAATTTGTGGTAAGTAGCGTAATGTGCAATAAGATTCTAATAATGCTGTACATATAAAGGGACAAAGCTCGGTTCAAAATACTCATATCTATAATTAAACACGAGGCGACGTAAAATCTTTTGGATCTGATAAGTACTGCAAAATTAGAAAACAAAGATCATGTCAACGAACTTGATGACACAGTGCTTTGGCTTTTGAGTATGAGAATTCTAGAAGTTTACTTATTGCACCAACTATAGTTGTTTAAAAATGAATGCAATTAAATTTACTTATCAGGAAATGTTCTTGAATGTCATGCCTAATTTGTGAAACACGTTTTAATTGTTTAATGATAACATTTGTAAATTCAAATAAAACTGCATTTACATAGAATTTTATATAAATAATAATAATAATGAATCAGCCTTTTCTAAAATGTTCCCCACTGCAGGGGCACAGGCCTCCTCTCTGAAAGAGGGAAGGGGCAATAATCCACCACGCTGGCCCAGTGTGGGTTGGTAGATGTCACATGTCTTCGAATTTTATTGGTCCTAAGACATGCTGGTATCCTCATGATGTTTTCCTTCACCGTTCCTCACCATCAATTTTACACAAAACAAATTCAATTAAGCCAGTTTTAGTAATCAAATGTGTTTTTCTCCCGAATTCTAAAATACACCCCATTAAATAGTCAACAATAGTATTATGAAGATAATACATAAATATTTCTTATTGAACTCTTATATATTTATGACATGCATTTAGTCATTTTATATAAGAAGTGTACTGCATAATTAGAATTTAGTATGGCTTATGAGAATAAGACTAAACTGTAAGTGAAATGAGAAACAACTTTTTGTTGGCCGTTGGTTTTCCCAAATCTAATAGGCTATCTAGTTGTAATTGGTATAAAAAATATAAATTTAAAAATATTTCCACACTATGAAATACCTCAATTAGCTACAGTTTTTTGCATTTAATATCAGAGAATAGACTAGGAGCCGTCAAGATGTGATCTGGAAGTCCGTCATACATAGCAAATGTTATAGGTGGAGCTAAGTTAACAATTACCAATATGTCTTTCTAACATTCCGCAACTTTTTTTTATTTTTGTACGGAGCCTTATTACTCAAGTACAAAATCTCATTACTATATTACTGTGGGTAGTTTTTAAAACACCACCCAGAATATATACCATGAGAAACATATGGATAACATAAGAAATGTGCAAATGTTTCTCTTTTCTCATAATAATATATAAATTCTCTTTATTACCCGACTGATACAGGTAATGTGTTCCATGGGTATATATCGGACATAGAGAGTCAGAGAGGTACTGTCAGGCTTATTAGTTTTTAAAATTAACTACTGTTTGTGATAGTAGTATTGATTTATAAATGTAACTTAATTTTTTTGCAAAACAATGATAACTTATATTTTTTAACATTAATAGGCATATTAATATAAAATTAAACAACTTCAGAGGTGTATTCTGTGAGGTTGTAGTACTTCATCCTACCAATTCATGTAATGGCTGTCCCTTCTGTGGAACTTGATCTCTGTTGTGGCTGCAGTTTTGATACATACCAGGATCCATTATCCAATCACCATCAATATATTAGACTGTACCAATACACAGCTGGACATAAGCCTTTTACTAAAAGGCATTTAAAATTATTGTTTAATCAATGTATTTATAAATTTTAGTAATTAAATAAGAATTGTTTATAACATTTAAGAAAACATTTATGTGGTTTACATATCAATTCATGCCTGAATATGAAGTCAAACTCAATTTAATGTTTGTATGGTGTTTTCACATAGTAGTAGTAGTAGTAGTAGTAGGGCTACTTTTCCGCAACTCCACGACTAGCGCGTATTTTGCGTGTGGGCGGGGGCTAGGATCATTCCAGCCAGCCCAACTCCCCGAAGAACCCCAACAACCCCTTTATGTTGTTGTCGATCTCCGGGAGTGATCCCGGCGAGCCAAGATATTTAACCCTGTAATCCGACACCGCAGAGCAGTGTAGTAAGACGTGGGTTGCCGTCTCTGCCTCCTCCATGCACGCCCTGCACAGAGGACTGTTTTCACATAACAAGATTTTTATTGAAACTTTTAAAGTAGTCTAACATATTGTTCATTGGAGTTGTATACATTTGCAGACACCATGCTGCAACAAGTTCTACATGTGCCGCTACTGCCACGACGAGAAGGAGCAGCACTATTTCAACCGCAAGTCAGTAACGGAGCTGATCTGCACCGAGTGCGATACGCGACAGAAGGTGCAAGCGGAATGCGAGAACTGCGGCGTTCGATTTGGAAAGGTAGTTCAATATCTTCATCTTTATTTATTAATTTAGTTATAAATAACACAGATATGTTTTAACATTGGTAGAGCTGGCAACAACATCTATGGCAAGAAAGTGGCCAGATCGTAATACTACGAACTCACAAAAGACAGGGTTGAATTGAGGTGCTGGAGGCCTATTTCATTTAATATTATTATTATACGGGGAACATACCTTGATCTCACAGTACAGACAGGAGTCAAGTAAGGTTTTATACCAATATGTTGAAGTGCTTTCATTAATTTGTATTTTGCAGTACACATGCCTGATCTGTAACCTGTTTGATGATGAGGACAAGAGGCAGTACCACTGCGAGGGCTGCGGCATCTGCCGCGTGGGCGGCCGCGACCGCTTCTTCCACTGCGAGCGCTGCAACATGTGCCTGCCAGTGCAGCTACAGAGAGACGGACACAGGGTGAGTACAGTTATTTGTTTGTAGTAAAATCAAAAATTATTTAGTTGAAGCTTAAATATGCAATTAAGCTATTGAACCAAAACTGGGAATGAATCCCTGAATAGATGAATATATTTTTTCTCAAAACTTTATTTAACACGTCTTATTGTATCAGGAAGTTAAGAGGAAGGCACACTGCAAGGAGGACTAATAATGATTAAAAAAATGAAGCCTTCACTCTATTTATTTAGCAAATCAATTTTTAGTGTGTTGAGAATGTATCGCGTTCAAACTGCCCGGTGTGCCTGGAGGATATCCACACGTCGCGCATCCCGTGCCACATCCCTGACTGCGGCCACCTGCTGCACCGGCCCTGCTTCGAGCAGCTGCTGCACTCCGGCCACTACGCCTGCCCCACCTGCCAGACCAGCATGATCGACATGTCCAATGTGAGTCAGCCCTTGGCATACAAGAAATCTTTTTTATAGGTGTTAAAATAGCAAGTTATTCCCTTGATATTAACTGCAACAAGGAAATGAGTTGCAGATACGTTACCTACCTTTAATAGAAAGACGAAGAAATAAACAGAAAAAAGTAAATTTCTATTTACTTTCCATCCCCCTATCAAATCCTTTTCCCCTTCCCATCCTGTCCTTATTAGAAAAGGATGTGAAGGGGCAAACCCCACCCCACTCATCAGACAAAACGCAGAATACTTATACATCATGCCTGTCTGCTGTGTTAGGTCGTGGTTATTCACCGGTATAGCTGGTCCATTTGTGCAACAGATGTTGTTGCAGGCTCTGACGCTGGTAAGTCTTTGCTAAAATATTACCTAATTGTATGAATTTATTGTTGTAATTTAGACCTTTGATTATGATAGCCATTGTCAATTCCCAACAGCTGTGGACGTACCTGGACTCTGAGGTGGCGGCGACGCCCATGCCGCCAGAGTACGCCGACTACAAGGCCACCATACTCTGTAAGGACTGTCACAAGGTGAACACATTTTGTTACACATGCTCCCAGGCTCTAAGAAATAGATTCATATTGATGTTCTCTGAAATAATATTTCCTTCACCTATTCATCCCCTCCCCGTCGAATCCTCT
Organism: Papilio glaucus; assembly: GCA_000931545.1. Lineage (NCBI taxonomy): Eukaryota > Metazoa > Arthropoda > Insecta > Lepidoptera > Papilionidae > Papilio > Papilio glaucus. The sequence goes on from JWHW01003499.1 coordinate 33,015, forward strand.
TCACATCATATCCTTTGTAGGAAACGATGGGAAGGAGAAAAAATACGTGTTAAAACCTGTTTTCAGTAACCCTGTCATTGTGTATGCAAGATTTCATGATCGGTTAATTCTTTAAGAAATTAAAGCGTAGCAAACAAACAAACTCACGTTCGCATTAATAATATTTTATTTTATATATAAAACTAAAGCTGTATATTTCAATTCACTAAAAGAACACACTAAAAGAATTCACTGAGGACTTCAGTGAATTCTCTCTAAATTTATAACTTTTAAAAATAATGCACTCAATATTTTAAAAAAATGTTTTATTTGATGTTTGTATGTTGCAGTTGTCGACGGTGAAGTTCCACGTGGTGGGGCTCAAGTGCCAGCACTGCGGCGCGTACAACACCTGCCAGACCAACGGCTTCCATAAGTTAGTGCACGACATTATGTCTAGATATAGATATTTCTTAGAAAATTGCTTCCTGTTTACATGCATGCTGGCGAAGTGCAGTGCGGACAAAAATGTCGTTTGCAATGCCCCTAAGTGAAATAATTCTTCAACAAAAGATTGTTATAGGAAATATAGACATTTATGTACTATTTCATTTTCAGGGAGACTGGCAGTTCAGAGGCGGCTGAGCCATCAGCATCAGCATCGTCAGCATCGGCGTCGGCGTCGCCTGCAACGTCGACAGCAGCTGGGACAAGCTCGAGCGCCGGCGACTGTTCGCTGCCGCGCGCCTCACCGTTAGACGAACCGCCGCAAGCCTGACGCCGCGTCATCTAGCGACACCAATGGCAACTAGGGCGAGAGGAGGCAATGTTTTGCATCGCCACCTAGCGCCACCAATGGCAACTAGAGAGGAGATTAGGAGGCAACGTTTTGCAGCGCCATCTAGTAACATCTGGTGACACCTACTAGTTGGTCGCATCAATGTCTGGCCGCTAGAGGGATAATATCGTCAATGCCAACCACGACGAAAAATGTATTAATTTTACCCACGAAACAATCTGGCGACAATTTAAAACGGCAGGCCCGGGCTTTGATAACATCAAAAACTAACTGCTAACTATTAAAAGGAAACATAAGAGCTTAACAAACATATTGACTTGTAATGTTCTCTACAACTGCCGATATTGTAATAGAAGGCGACCGCGAAAATGGGGTTCGTGGCTTGATTAGAGACTCAAATGGCCTGTCAAACCCTTAAATGATAGTCAAACTGAAGGTGGAGATCGGAGGCTGTTAGTTGACCCCAAACCCACCTTGATGTTAAGGTACAATGTGATCGAATGAATGTTTAGAATGACCCTAATTACTTTTTTCTTTGAAGGTACATCAAATTGGATGACATTTTGATCATACTTTCGAATACGCACAAGAAACGAAGGTTCAAATCGCTATAAATTAAGAAGACCCCCCTATAGACAAATACACTACATAATAGTTACGCCAATCCTTTCATAAACTTAGTAAATGTGTAGTTTACAAAACACTTGCATAGTCTAGGGTTTGTTTTCGTCTTAGCTCCCCTCACTAGGTCATTTAGTGACCTTTAGACCTAACGTTCGACAGTGCCTGGCATACATTATAGGCCGAAACACGTAACCGCGTCGCAACGCCACGTTTTTAACACAACTAACTATTGGCTGTGTGTTTCGGCATCGGTATATTGTAAGTTATTTTGTACATTATGTAATAATTATAGTTTATATACTTGGTTAACTCTATAGTTGTAAAAAAGCTATTATGATTTAATTTATTCATAAGTCAAGTAATGTATTCCTACGTTCAAACATATAGTTTGTTCCACGTCAAGATGGAATTTTTGTAAACAAAGGTTTTTTATGTAAACATTACAAAATATTTTCTTCACTTCACTTTATCTCAAGACTTCAAGGAAGAAAGGATAGGAACGGGGAAGGGGATGAATAGGAAAGTAAAATTCTTTTTCCTGTCTATCCTCCTATGTATATATAGACGGACCAATTTTGATGATATTTTGAGGGGTTTGAGTGCGTCCCGGTATGATTTAGATTTTTCAGTAGTTTTATTTTTTTGAGGAACAAGGAAAACAGCTGAAACCGCTAATGCAGGCAAGAGAACATTTACTGGGTCCGCTAGAATTTATATAAAATACATATGTGACTTCTCCAAAACTGTAACTAATAAACTAAACAATGCAGCATGCGTTTGTCGGTAATTATTTTAAAAAATACTTCGAAATAGTTTTTAAAGGTTTTTATACTTTTTAGCAAATTTTTCTATTAGACCATAAACAATGCCGCTGTGACGTCATGCGACGGTACTTTCGTTGTACGTATCGGCGTCCATTTTTTGACATATCGAGGAAATTTCCGAAAGCAATTTTTAAAATTTATTTACTATCTTTTAGGTTCAGTAAAATATATGTACATACAGTCATATGTATCATACAAGATATGTAATGAATTTAAATGTTAATTCTTGTGTTTTAATTATTTGTTAGTATGGGCGCCTCGTGTGCGTCAACCATAGACATTTGTGATACATTCGGAGTATTGATGCTCAGACTTATACTAATACTTTTTATTATTTAGTTGTAAGTTAGTGTACAAATCATTCATCATCGTATTTATGTCAAAGCGATGTATGTAATTTCCACAGCAAGTGGAAGATGGCACGGCACGGGTGATGAAGAAAATATAAATTTGACACAAGCTTTGATTAATTGATACATCTAGATATATTTAAATAAAGCTTTTAAAATATTGTCTTTTTTATTTTTACGATATCGTTAGTAAAATGTTTATACAAAACCTATACAGTATAGTCCTACCGACCCCACATGAGTAGGAGGGAGATGATAGAACATATATAATAAAAAGACGGTATTACATTATTTTTTTATTGTTAACAATTAAAAATAATGTAAGCACTAGGATTTATAAATCAAAAATGATTTGTACATTTTTTATCAAGTAGATTAAAAAATTACATAATTACTCAGTACGTGTACTAGTTGTCGCTGATGTTCAGTGAAAAGTCTGGGTTACTACTGGCAACTGTATCTGATTTGGTCTGCATTCATTTCCAATTAATTCAACTACAATGTTCTATATAAATACTACTATTGTAGTTATTTTTGTCCGACTGACTCAGGAATGACATGTTAAATCGCGCAAAACGTACCCTTCTGAGCGATTTAACATGTTTCATTGCAAGATATGATTTTTGTAAACATTACACTTTTTATATTTTCATAGGCCTTTGTTTACAAAAATCATATCTTGCTGTGAAACAAGATATATGCATATAAATATTTGTTTTCTTGTGACCTGTATTCTAAACGAATTGACCGATTTTGAAAACTGAGGTCCCATTACATTCGTATTATAGAACGTATGACGTCACCGTAAAACCCAAATAGTGGAAGTAAACCATTAAACTGTCAATTATCATACGGAGTCAGACGGGTTTCTAGTTTTAGGAGCTCTTTATCAGACGTTATTCGTTTGTTTGCGGGTAAAACGATGAAAAACGCCACCAAAAACCGAGATCTATTTGTTGTGATTTTTGAGACATTTCGCGATATAAAATTTAGACCTAATTTTTTTTTTCAATCGATTCAAATTTTGACAATATACATATGCTTTTTTTGAATTTGTAGCCTGTTAACGAGACACCCATTTTTTATCTAAGCATTACTTAATACAAACACAAAAAAGATATAGCGAAAGGACCTACGTTTCATAAGACACCTTTCTCTTTTTAAATATTAACTATTATTTGCTAGCCCTGTAGTCGTCTTTTATTATATATAGATTTAAAACTTACTGTAACTAACTCAAAGTTAAACCGTCAGCTTGGTTCAATTGTATGACTTAAGAGGAGTACATTTAAATATTTACATTTATTGCAACATACATTAAAGTCAAGTCATATTTTGGAGCGATACGGGAGGAGCCGCCACTGCGACTGTATGATTTCCTTGTTGCTCTCGATTTCTCGCAGCTTTGTCTCATCTGTGCAACAAAAATAAATAATCCCTTTGTTACTTTTATACGAAAAGGTGCAAACGAGCAAGCGGTTCACCTGATGTTAAGTGACCGTCCCCTCCCCTCTTCCCATATTTTATAAATAGAAATGGATAGGAATGAGAAAAGGACCATGACTAGACCTCCGTCATCTCACTCATCAGACGAAAGATTACCTCTATTTTGAACAAATTAAGAGACAGATAAAGAGAGGTTATGGAAAGAGGGGCTCCTGTACCTTACTCATGAGACGAAACGCAGAATACTTCACGCCTGTTTTCTGTGAGGTCGTGGTATTTCACCGGTCGAGCCGGTACATTCGTGCAACAAATGCTGTTGCTGGGGCACTACCACTTAAAATTATAAATATATTTATTTCAATCGATTTATATCGATCTCTAATCGAATTTTCAAACCATTTGCTCTAAAAGATTGCAACAAAAATTTAAATATGATTTAACAAACAAGTACGAAGGGCGATCAATCTTTTTTGTACTCTCTCCCATAGGAAGTTAAAGGCGACGCGTCTCTATAAACAATTATTCGATGTAATAGATCCATTTTTGAGTCAATGGGATCCTTCGTATCCCGAATATATCGACGGATTGGAAATTAGGATTGAATCTAGCGCTCGCTATACTAATCTCGAATTGCTTCCTGTGTCCGATC
>JWHW01003499.1:57029-74528 GCA_000931545.1 Papilio glaucus
GAAACTCAACAATTCGTTATTAGGCTACTTATTTTACTGGTATAAGCTAATATGAAACTGTCTTGCATGTTCAGTCAATATAGGGCAAAAGAAATAATTTAAACGAGGATTTTTCTATAGGTTTTAATAGTATTTTCAAATTAACATACATTGGGCCATATGTTTCTTTCTTTCCTTCATTTGAGCCGATAGTCGTCCACTGTTTGACGTAGGCCTCCCCTATTGATCGCCAAAAACACACAACACGTACGTTTACAAGCAAAAAACAATAAACTATTCTCGAATACGAGGAAATTAAACTTAGGTTTCTAAAAAATTGGTAAAGAACATGACAAGTCATGAATAGCAGTATGTAATAAGCTTTAATTTAAAAAAAATGGTACTGTGAAACAGGTGTAGTATGCTACAATAACAAGGGATTTTTTTTTCTTTATTTATTCGGGACTTTTGTCTTACAGGACGTCAGTCCCATTGTTCCTTATACTAACTTATGCACTAACATTTTATCGTGATAAAATTAAAATTAATTCTAATGACACTATCATAAACATGAATTATAAATAACAAGGGATAGAATATAGTTGGTTATTTTTACCGTGAGTTTGAACTGCCGAAAACATTCACATAAAACAGTGTACAGAGGTAGAGCCAGCAACATCTGTTGCACGAATGGGTCGGCTCGACCGGTGAAATACCACGACCTTACAGAAAACAGGCGTGAAGTAGAAGTATTCTGCGTTTCGTCTGATGAGTGAGGTGCCGGAGGCCTAATTTCAGTCCTCTTCCCCTTCCCATCCTTTTCTAATAAGGAAAGGATGGAAAGTGGAAGAGGATTTGACGGATGAGGAGGGGATGGATAAGGAATGGAAATATCATTTTTTTTTGATAGGGACAAACAGAAAAAAGGATATTTCCATCCTTGTTGCAGATGTCTATGGGTAGCACTTATTATCAGATGCCGCTTGCTCGTTGTCCACCTTATTCTATAAAAAAAAACATATTGTCATCTCAGTTTTTTCAAATAGAAAGATAGAGAAAAAGCTTGTTACGATACACGCTTTCACGCCAGTGGAAACACACGTTTATGTCATATATAACAAAACACGGTTTTGTTCACATTTTTTATCCGGCGTCGTTAGCCCAATAACAAGAAGTTTTATCTTAAAGAACTTGCAAAATTTAAGAAAACTAAGGCTTTAAGTTCGTAAATAAGACGATGTCATCAATATAATAACCCGCTTCGCTGATTTCCTTTCTTTTCTTCTAATTATACAATTATTGAAGAATACAATTTCAACTGCCGTATCTTTTACACCTTTACAACCATCTAAAATATGATTTCATTGTTCCAAAAGACGGGGTATGTTGTTAAATTATGACAGGAAATTAAATGTCAGTGTATTTGTGTCACCGACTGATTGTGAACTTTGTTATATTAAAATCTGACTAGGTATATTATAAAATGTCGTAAAATTGTGAACTGAATGAATCATTGACAATCTGAGGTATCATGTCATATCATGTGAGGTGTTTTATGAATAAATTTAATATCCAGCCCAACTAAATTAACCTATCTTCCATTCTAATAACGCAAGCGAGGTATCCGTTCTCAAATTGACGATTTGACTTTGTCAGTTTATAAATCGTCGAGAAATCACACGTCAAATTGTTAAGGATTCGTTCAGGTCACAATTGGATGAAAATTTATAAGTCCGATTATAAACTGACGAAGTTTACAATCAATCGGTGACACACCACTGCCCGTACGAATTGGGTCACTATTTTAACAATGAAAAAAGCCGTTTACTAATCAATTAACTTTTACAAAGAGGTTAAGAAATTAATAACGACGACAGTTAGGGCCGCGTGTAATCATTTCAAAATACAATATTATACACTAACTGTTGCCCGCGGCTTCACTCGTTTCTTAATTTACGTATAGATTGACCTTTTCTCAATCACTGGAGGTCCACAAAATGAATTGTTTGTTTGTTGGTCTGTTTTCTTTTGTGACTATGTCTTTTAATGTCATACATTGAAGTATTCACTGTTACTTACATTAATATGGATGGATCTGAATAACTTCGAATAGGTAGGTGTAGATAAAAAGTTGTTATTGTCAATTACCATAGCAACCGATATTGTAAATGAAGGCTGTATGTATTTTTCTCTTATTTTTTAGATAAAAGGTACCTAACCCATTTTCTGTCTGTGATGTTCGGTTGATTCATTAAGGAGTTAAAGCGTAATAAACAAACTCATTCCCATTTTTAAATTATGGATTTAAGAACCAATCATTTTTTTGAAAGTTTTATTAATTGACGAAGTCTTATAAATGAATAATGGAGTTATATAAAATATAATTTGATTGATTGTCAGAATTTTAACGAATTGCCATTTCGCGGTAGACTATACAAGTTAATTGATTAATTTTCATTTTGGGCTTACTCGACACGTTTCTATCCACTGGTTTCATTTTCAAATAATACTTGTTATTAAGGACATTTTAAGATATGCGCCATTTTTCTTTTCAACAACTGTTTATGGTAAGCATATATATTTTTATGTATAGGTTCTGTTTCAAAATTCTTGCAAAAATATTATGAATAATTAATTCGTGTACGCGACTCCATCTGAGTTTTAATTACGTTTAAGTACAAATTTTTAGAACTCTAGAAACTAGGTGAACTCCATTGCAATGGTTGAAAAACTTAAAACAAATGATGATATAAAAATACCAAGAACGAAAACGTACAGGTACAAATGGGAGTTGCGTTTACCTTCATGTTCGAAGGCTTCCGTCTAGATCGTAGATACGGTAAATTAGAAAAAGGATATGCGAAGGTACTAATGAAGAAATGCTTCCAAACCTCTTAGTACTTTTTATTAATTGGAATCTTAAGAAAGTTATCCCGCTTCCACGGGAAAAGACAGGGTTATGTAAGGCTTTACTCACTGAAATCGCCTCGGTGGCCCTCGAGTGCGACGGGCAAGGGTTCGGTCGAGCCCCATTCTAGGAACCGTTGCTACTGCTGCGTTAACGTATGCTAATGTACCCTTATAAAGGGCGATATAAGAAGCACTTATAACCGACGAGCATGCGTAGATGTATGCATGTAGAAGAAGCGAGAGACGTGTGCCAGGTGTTAAATGGAAATTCATAATCTCTGCCTACCCCTCTGGCTCACTTGCGTAAGTGCATATTTGTTTAATATAAGCTTAAATAAAATTACCGTAACACGTTAGTCTCTCCGGTCATTTCAATCGCATAGATTATCGCAATAGATTTGATTTAATTTTAAATTTAAGAAAGACAAAGTTAACCTTGAAGGTGCGTTCACTTTAATGAGATCACTTCTAGGTTGTATATTAAGACAAAACGGTAGTTAGATCCGGTCTTATACAATGGTTGACAAGCTTCAATGACTTTAACACGATCGCAAAAACCAATAAATTAAAATGTACCCATTTTCCTTCATACCGCGGTTAAGTTCAAAGGGATTCTAACGTTATTTTTCATTGAAATGACGCAACAGTTCAATGAAACAACGATGTGACGGATATTCCAGTAAATCCTAATGCAAATATAATCTGTCACTCTAAGACGCCATAGACAAGATAATTGACAATGACTACACAGATAATTAATAGTTTCATGGCGGAAAAAACTAAACAGTTCACCGGTGTTCCTAGTAAAACAGTGATTAATTATGTTGCAATCAAAAAAAAGTCAACTAAAAAAAACAAACGATCGAATTCCAACCGTGAGTAACTTTCGCGATGAATCCCATCTCGAAACTCGGAACTAAGATCTGATTGGGTTTTAGATGCGCATTAAAATCATTTTCGCTTTATTCTTCATGAATTTGAATTCATTTAGTAACACAAATATCATCTGAATGTAGTATATGAATTCATTTGCTATTTTATTCATCTCTCTGAACTTTTCCCGCTTTATGTGTGGTTAGTATAACATCGTTTTCGATTTCTACGTCGATCTCAACCGTCATTTCAGTCGTCACTCCCTTCTTAATCCTTTCTCGCATTCATATCTACAACTCTTTTTGTCACATGGCATTCTTCTCTCTTCACAACAGACATACCATTCTAACCTTTTGCTCTTTAACTTTTCCACTATCGATGTTACTTTCATTCTTTATTAAATAAAACGTATAACCGCTTGCAATCGACAGGACGTTCTAATTTCTCTAAAATTATAAGTCCAGTCATAAAGACTATCAGAAAAGACGCCGCCCTATGAGTCATTGCACTTTAACAAATTAAAAACAAACCCTTATTTACCTTATAACCCTAACTAATATTATAAATGCATTTGTTTGTCACGCTTTAACTCCTTAAAGACTAATCCGATCGTCATGTAATTTTGCACACACATTGTCAGGGTAAAGAAAGTGTGGGCTACCTTTTATTTATACCGAAAATGATGTAAGTTTTACTACGACGCCTATCGTCAATGTCGGCTGTTTAATAATGGATCCGAGCAAATATTGCTTTTAGGTTTGCTAACCGGAAAACTGTGAAACTTTTGGGCAAACAAGAAGAAGATTCTCTCTCAAAGTGGCAAGCGACTATTTGTTGATAAATGCTTAAATCATACCTTGTATGACTAAATTAACTTGAGACAAAAGGGTAGACAGGGATCGTGCCTGATTTTTATATCGAACAATTCCTACCCGTCTTTTGTTTCTTCCAAATCCATATTGTACACAAACGTGGCACTCGGCAAGGACTTATTAGGTACAATTAACATATACATACTTATATATTATGTAAATGATATGATTTATATAAGACCAGATCGATAATACATATAATTACATAACAAGATTCTCTCAATCTATAAATAGACAATTTTCCTTTTATTGTATTGCGCAAGATGTCGGCATTATTTTATCACATCGTACGATAAACATTAAGTACATAGTTGAACGGTGATTGATGCAGAGCAGAGCAAAAGCTTACAATTATTGTTAGGTCATTGTGAAGGCGGGCAAATAACTCAAGGCAACGGAAAACTGTCGACATCGAAACAAAACTAGTGGAGGATTTACGTATATTTATATAAAGGTGTGAGCACAAAGTTTACCTTATATTTAAATTGTGATGATGACAAAAAATAGGGTTGTCAATTATAATTTGCTATGAAGAATCTTAATTAAAGAAACAGTATGAGTCCCTGAGTCCCAATGCACATCCGGCATACCGGAATATTTTACTTCTAAGCATATATCTTTTGTGGCAATGAGCCCGACACATTGTTCCCTGAACGGATTGCCGACGAGGCCGAAAATCCTGGACCGGCGGCCATACGAACACAGAAGAGAGGCGTGAAGTAGCAGTATTCTGTGTTTCACTTGACGAGTGAAGGTGCCGGAGGCCAAATTTCAGCCTCTTTCCCATCCTTTCCTAATAAGGATAGGAAGGAAAGGGCAAGAGGATTGGAGGGGGAGGGGAAGGATAGGAAAAGAAAACATCCTTTTTCCTGTTTATCCTCATCATTAAAGGTAACGCATCTGCAACTCGTTTGCTTCTTGCGGATATCTATGGGTAGCGGTAACCTAATATCAGGTGACCCGCTTGTTTGCCACCTTCTACCGTAAAAAATGAAATGAACCGATGGTCAAGGGAGTCCACTGAATGGCAGGGGACCGATCTTTATGGCTATCACTAGTGGAGGCCACTTTCCAGCTGTAGACGACTGTTTGCTGAGAGAACGAAAAGTATAAGAAACCCTTAACTTATGCACACACAGCCTTAATTGTCCAATACTAGTCATGAATGTGAACTGTCTATATTGAGATCTTATTGCAAGTCGTATGTATTTTCAGATAAACAAGAATTGTAACAATTATTCTTCACAACAGTCATGATTTAAAATGTATATTTCAAATACGAAAATAATATAAGCATGATTTTTTGATCGTCGATAAAAAACGATCATTGAACTTGTTGAAGTTTAAATTCTTAATACATTTTATTGCAAAAAATATTAGGTACTTATAGGTGGAAGGAAAACTATCTTATCATTTATTGGTACTATGCGATACATGAAAATATTTCATGCGTACAATCTGCACAGATTTTTTGACAACTATTTAACCCATCATATCTTGCCTGCAAACGGGTTCAGCTAAAAAAATCTGATGTTTGATGTTTGCGCCACCTACCGAGTCCAATTGGAACCATCCTGGAACCCACTTGTACAAAAAAAAACATCAAAATCGATCCAACTATTTCGGAGGAGTTCAATTACATACACAACGTACAGAGGAAATATACTAGTGGTCCGCCCCAGCTTCGCCCGGGGAGCCGTTTCGGGATCTACAGGGAACATGCACACATCGCCTTTCCTATAGGAATTTTTATAGGTGAATTTCTACGTATACGTAGATATGATTGATAAAAAAATGTATCCCACAGGAACCGTACCTGTTTACGGGATATATAGCCTATATGCTATCCCAGACTAATATTACTGACCTAAGGATTTAATTAGTTCGTCGCAGACGTGACGTTATATAAATGTAATCACAACGGAAGACATTTGCGGAAAAACACTCTATGGAACTGGAATCGGAAATTTGTTAATCATCGCGACCGGTTCGTGGCGCCAGTTTCGCTGACAGATGTCAACGTTTCCCGCCATTTATCATTGTTACAGATAAAAAAATAAAGTTATTAGATTAATATGAGTAATAAATAAGAGTTTTTTTAAAGCGGACAAAAAAATGACAATTTTATTTCTTGAATATTAGTCAACTTTTCAAGAAATTTCCTTGTGTGAATGTATTAGGGAAATAATCCACGTGATGAAAGGCTAATAATAATTGCTGTTTTAATTAAATATTTTCCTGAATGAGGTCACATACATACAGAAAGAATATTAAATATACAGAGTTTTATATACCTCTAAGCGGCTAGCAAAGTGGTTTACAACCATCTCTAGCCCTGTCCACTCCACTATAACTAATCCGTTTCCCGATTATAATATACTAGCTGTACCCCTAGGTTTTACCCGCCACGCCGTTAACTCTACACAAGCATTCATCCCCTAATTTAGACCTTTAGGGGATGAATTGAGAAAAATCTTTTTTTTATCCTTGCTTGCGTAATAACAGAAATCTCATGCAAAATTTAAAGTCTCTACGCCTAGTAGTTCGTTCTGTGCGTTAATATACAGTCAGCTTATTCTTTAATATTTACGTAAAAGATAGATTATATATTAAACACTACATCCATTAATATACATAGAAATATATACTTTCTATATGCACATAAGTGGCGCCAGAGTTATGGTAATTAATTGGTAATGTGTAAGAAATGTTTTCAATGAACTCTCAATAACCCAAAACTCGGGAATATTTTCAGATTGGTTGTTCCAGTTCTTAGTAACGTACATTTCCTTGAAATTGTCTAGTTTGTTCTAATACCTAATTTGATCTTGCGATAAAATTGTTATTGATTTCCTTCTAGTCGCATTTTTTGTATAAATGTATGACTCAGGTGTTAGGCGTACGCGTTGGTTTATCAATCATCTATATAAACTGGATTTTTAAGGGATAATTAAGCTTCTTTTATGGGTTTTTTCATTCCATATGATGAATGATCTATCGCCAGTGGTATTTCCGAAACCATTACAACTTAGTCCCTTCAAAAAACTCTGGTGTTGCCGATGTATATGGGCGTCGGTGATCACTTTTATATTAAGCGAGCATTTGCTCGTTTGCCAATTAAAAATGTATAAAGCAAAATCCCCTCGCTACGTATATCTGTGGGATAAACTCCAAAAGTACTGAAAGCATTCATACGGTTTCTATTAGTAGACGAAGTGATTCATATGGAGGGTTAATTATATCATTAGTAGTGTAAGGATCTGTGTAAATTGGCTAAAATATGACGTTGAATGTTAAGATAAACAAACTGGTACGCCATTACAACACAAATAAATGTTGGCAAATCAGTTTGTAAGCGAGTTTAGGTTTGAATGTACGACTCACGATTCAAGATCTACGTAATCTGATTCCTATACTGTGTGGCAGGCATGGTGAGTCGATGGTCTAGGGGTGGTCCAATTAATTTATTGTAACGAACTCAAAAATATTGTATCAATTTATGTTTAATTGTATTAAATCAGTTTCAACTTTGTCCTCGACACACACGTTTAGGTACCCCTATAAAGTTGAACCCAAATAAAGAACTCGAATAGGCTCAATGGAATGATGATTAGACATTATCTTTGGATCTTATTATCTTTGGATTGAAGATGATGTAATAACTTGATAACATTGATATATGTCTCCAGATACCGCGTTCCATACAAATTCAAAATTCAAAAATGAAGCTCGGTTTTTGAAGCGAATGTTTACCAGCGTATTGGTGATACCACATAATGGGAAATATGATCAACAGATAAAAAAAACAGTTTGGATTTTTTTAAAGTAATATTTATTTGTTGGACTGTATAAACAGTGTTAAAATATAAAAATATTTAAAGAAATTATATAAAATAATAACAACAAACAATATATTATTTATATATTTAATATTTTAAATTACTTACAGCTCCCTTTAAAATATATACTAAAATAAATGTAAATTGGTAAATTTTGTAATGTTGTTGGCAACACTTATGTTATTGCTTCGCATTGTTGTTTTTAAATTCTATGTTTAGTTGCGTATAAAATATTCAGGATACATCATAAAATTAATTAATTTATTAAAATGTGATGTTCATACACTTTTATTCCTTTGAGGTATAGTTTTTAAGTGATTTACCGCAAACCGTCATTTTTAAATTTACAAACACGTAGATTTTGTATTCGTGTGGCGAAAAAAGAATGACTGAGTGGGAATTTTCGAAGTCGCCAATTGGCAACTTAAGGTGGCTTCAATTTTTGGTCCCGGATATCCATCTGGAGGTATGTAACATCTTTGCTTGATAATTTATGAATGAAAAAGAAAGTATGAATGAAAAAAAGAAAGTTGTCTGTGTTTCCGGTTCCTTAGCAACGATTCTCTTAGTTGGAATAGAAATATCGCACGATGAGACATGAGGAAGTTGCGAAATATCTATTTTTCATCATCTTAGTCATATATACATATACAGAACTTTGATCATATGATTCAATGAATGATTGGCGTCAATAATTTTTTGGGGTCTACAAATGCAAAAAATTAAAACAAAATCAAATTAACTTGCCCGATTCAACTAAGCTATGGGTTTTACTTGTAGATAATGTGTCACGAGTGATTAATAGTAACATCTAAAACGATGATTTCGCTAACCGCAAAAAATCTAACCTTAAATTTATATAATTCCCTTCATCAAAAACAACACCCATTCAAACAGGAACCTAGTTTTTGAAACTTGTTTTAATTTTTTATCGCGGTCAAATGCCAATTTGTACAAAAAATTGTGACATTTTTTTCTCATTACCCAATATATAAATTTGACAGTTAACACTTAAGATGTATTCATGGCGTCAGTATCGTGTATTTAACCGTTATACGATAAGTGACTCTCGATTGACAGGAGTGTAAGGTGACTTGACAGTTTGCATTTTTTTTAGCGATGGTCATCAAATTTTTGCTATGCTCGGTAAGAACGTAATTATATCTTCAATAAATTTGATTTTAATTAATAATTTTAACATGGTTGATGTTTGATAAGGAGAAATTAAGGTAAATTCAATATGGCTACGGTTATTATTAAAAATAAAAAAGTGTGTGTGTCAGCTCCTACGCACGAGTTTACTCCTTACGAACGATTATAAAATACATAGATTAATTGATTGTATAAAATTAAACTAATACAAAAAATGGAAAAATTGTTTTGTGTAAAAATGAAATAATTAGTCTCTGGTGGGAAAGAGTTGTTACCTATAAGGGTCTTTACTATCTATAGTTTCCGCATATTGAAACTTATATGTTCATATTTTTAAAATATTTGCTCTAGAACGCTTCGAAATTTAAGTGCTATGTAAATTGAAATCATAAATATGAAATCCAATAACTACGCTATTTGTTACTAACATACAAAATAATAAAGCAGATTTATCGCAAAAACTTTTACTTTTTTAAGCGCTTACTTTTTTAAATAATAATTCACCTAGAATTATTTCCTCTCCAGTTTTTTAATATTAACTTTAAAACTTACTTTACTTTAATTGTCCTTACGATATTTTTAACGGACATTTATGAAGAAAAAAAATCTATTCTATTGAAAGGATTTATTCTCTTTTTTATAAAATCGAAGTTGTCAAAACATCCTCAATGACTTTGAAGTTTGACATTTAGAAAAAAACATAAATTTTGTTTGGATAAAATGTTATATAATTGCTGAATATAGTCAAGGAGATGCAATGACTTCTATTAGTTTATTGTTTTAAAAAATTATCAACGATTTGCGATCGGCTCTTCCATAATCATCAAAGTATTAAATATATTTATGTATCTAGAATATCACAACACAATAATTGTCCCTATAAATTTATTCTGTATGTCAAATCCTACATCCCAGTAGGATTGGGACTATTAATCTACAAAGTTTAACTTTAAATGTACCTAGAATTCAGACCCTGGCATTCCTTTACTTCGGAATTCGGAATGAAATTATAAAATGAATAAGTTATAAAGATAGATGTAATTATTCGTGTTGTTATAAAACAAATCGTTTATTTTGGTACGGGGGCGGTCAGCGTTCTCGGATACTCATATGTTATTGTTTATGCAACTCCACTTGCGTTAAACGATTGTTAATTTGGGAATTACATCTAATATCCGGAGCAGACAGGGTCAAGGAGAATCGTAGGCAACGAGCTATGTGTACACGTGTTTTGCTATACCTTAGTCATACATACGTACTCTACGAATAAACATCTAACATACAAGTAATTTGGAGTCGAATTAAATCAATTTAAAGTGTACTAATTCGTCTCACCATAATTCATATAGATGCGGTCTAGACTTCAAAGACAAACTTGGAGTAGTCTGTTAATAGACAGTTCTGTTTTTTTTTTTAAATTGATGAAAAACAAATGCTACGTATCATAAGTATTAATGACATTATAAAATATGATTTGTTCGAATAAAATTGTCTCAATTGTAATGTGTTCTTGTAAAATTATTGCAGTCCGCGTTATACTGTATTGTTAGGTCGGTTAATGTATTTCTATCATAAAATATTGGCAATGTAGACATCAAATATTAACAAACCAAAGATAAGTCATGTGTCAAATTCTTAATAGAAGGATTTGCATATTGTCAAACAAATTTTGTTTAAAATTTTCTATAACTTCGTTTAAGTAAACACAATGCATTTTTAAGTAATTATATTTCTTAGTTTATACTTATATATTTTGTGTAATTTATGTCATTTTTATGCAACAATAAATATGGTCTATGTCATATTCTTAAATATCTGTATTGCAAATTGTTTGTATTGAAATACATATTTGGTTTGCAGTTGTCATAAAAAGTTTACGACTTGTCTATGGTTTTTTGTATCCGGCTGGAATGCAGCAGATAAAATATTATGTCGTCTTCAATATTAATGTAACAACTTTTTGCTGTTTATCGAAACTGAAAAGTGATTTTTTCGGTGGTATTTATTTATTTAATTAATTAAATTATAATGATTTAATATTTTATACTAAGTACGTTTTAGAGTTGTTTCGCCATTTTGATTTGTTATTTATATGGTTGCCTCTTCTTGCTAACTTTTTATTTGCCAGCTACGGGACATCGTACGGGACTTTATAAACGGTCTGTTAATATTTAACTATGCTACAACATAGCAAAAAAACTACTTCATAACTTTTTATCATTTGGTTAATGCTTCAAATGTTTCATTTTTTACTCTATAATTATTGTTTTTCTAAATAATTAAACAAAAAAGACGGCGCTTTTAATACACACAAAAAATCTCGTCGGTCATTATTCTCTATGACTTTTAATTGTAATCGACAATTTTTTTTTTCACAAAAGCCAACAGCGCCGCGAGTTGAAGGTCATCCAGTCTATTTTGTTTTTTGCTCGGTGGCGCCAACTTTTTATCACGTCCATTATTTAAAACGTGGGCATCATTTAACAGTTACGTATTAATTTTTCGATATACTAATGTGTACATAGTATCCAGTTTTTAACTCTTATAAAATATAGCAAAGGCGTCATTTTGTGTATACTACACGATAAAACCTATAAACCATGCTCGTTTCCATTTTCCAGTTTGCAGATAGTATGGGTAAAGTAAGAGCAACATTTAAAATACATATTTCTTTATCTGCTATGACAAACGAGAAAGGTGTTTCAAGACCGTGCCAAACAAGGTAGTATTTTTTAGGCTAGGCTTTTAAGTTAGGGTAAGTTTTAAGTCTATGTCTAGGTTACAATTACGAGAGTAAGTGCACATTTTTTAAGTATATTGACAAAGTATTCAGGTGTATAACATGTTTTTAAACATTGTATCATTAATGACGACGAGTTAATCGTAAGGTTCACATCCTGAGATGTTATACTGCCTATTTTTGACAGTAGTGTATGTAAATTTGCTACACATTCTGTCTCCTTGGCAAAGTACATTTCACTCTCCAACGCCGGGACTTGATAAATTTTGGTGACTTACGGCCAAATACTAAAAAGTCAATTAAATATGTACTGGCGTCAATCAACGCCATTTTACGTCTAAAGAACTGTCAAATCGATTTAAGTAGCCCAAAAATTTAAGGGCAGTTGCGAGTACTCTTAAGTCTGTTTTGAATAAACTGTTTATAACATTTTTTTTTATTAAAGAGTAAATGGCTGATTAGATGAGCATACACTCAATTGTCTTGAGTAGCTTTTGTGTATACCAAAAAAAAAAAAAAGATATTTGAGTGGCCATCAAATGAGTACAGATTTGAATGACGCTCCAGTATTCGACCATACTTAGCTATAGTCAACACCATCACTTTTTGCCATTTCATATTTACCGTATGTGTAAGAAGACTTCTAAAATAACGTTTAGAAGTGACTCCCTTATGTGCAACAAAATGTATAACAGATTGGTTAGTATAATTATTGTGGGTTGTTTAAAGTAAACACAGACTGTTTAATTTCGCAAGTAAACTCAATATGAAAGCTAAAATTGAAATTGCATTTGTCGATTAGCATCGTTGTTAACTTGTACATTAGTATATATTTATTTTTGTCTGTGGTGCTAATGTAAAGAATACACATGTTATACACGTTCCATAACTCATGTGTAATAAGTTTTAATGTAATATTTATTTTAAAAAAAGGATACTCTTTTTACAGGCATAACCACGCCTTCGTATTTCAAAATTATGACTTTGATATCGATCGAAAAATAAATATTTAAAACATATTATCTGTTCCGCACGACTTAGAAGGCATTTCTGACTTATTTTCGTCGCTGGTATTTTTTTGTAATTTGATTCCGCGTGTAAAACCTTCGAATTATATATAGGTAACATATATTATAGGTAACATGTGTCAAAAAGTTGTTATTGTCAAATCTGTAACATTACGAAGATTGAGAAGGTTTTATGTATATTCCTATCCTACGAGAGCAATTTTTTGGATAAACGGAATACGTAAAACATGCATGTATGTGAATGTAATTTTGTATTAAAATTTTAAAGTAAGATAAAGAACTTCAAGATTTAGCATTTTGAACAAACGAACATTATTTTTTTTATCTTTGGTAACTTGTAGATTAACACAAGTCATAAATTAAGTATTCTTTTAAATAATAAGAAACATTTTGAATGACGTTAAATAGATACAACTTTTAAATTATGCAATTTATTTATGTAATAATAAACATAAACTGGTAAACAATAAAGCATATTCCTGTATTTTTACCGTTCTAAATACAAAACTGTCAGATCGATAATCTTGACATTTAAGCTTTATAAAATTAAAACGTCATCCATCCGTCATTCTGAAATCGAAGAATAAATGTCGCGCGAAATTGTCTATGGTTGTTTGAGATGTCAAATTTTGGCGCGTTATTCGGCGATCGGTCAAAATCTTTTTTATTTTTCAACCGGCCAGCGCTGCACGGACTTTACGTCATCGTCTGCGCTCGCACGCCACCGCCCCACGTTCGCTGAATTGGACCAAATTAAAAAGTCATTTTAAAATGAAACGCCAACCGCAACACGAACACGCAAAAGTTTCACGACCTACTATGATTTATGGTTGTTTTATTTCTATAAACGATAATATAAATACGCATGTGAATCAGTTGTCATGTATTTTGTGATCTTTTTGTCTGTTAGTACGTTAGAAAGCTAAGAAAGATAAAGAGATCGATGACTAAAAAGCTTTAAACGCCGATTATGATGTATCGAGAACCATGATTTTACAGATATTTCGGAATCGATATCAAATATATTCCCTTTGTTATATTAAAATCTTAGGATTTATTTTTGTAGTTTTGTCCTGAGAGAAAAATTTAAAATATAGCCTGGATACTGACTGATAGAAGAGCGATTTATTATTTATTGGTGTAAGAATTTTTAAAATCGATACAGTACTTTTTCAGTCTGTCCGGAACAAACAAACAATCAAATCTTTTCTCTTTATGACATTAGTATAAATTACCACGTTAGCATTTGCTTGTTATGTAGTTTAATGTCTACACCAAATGGCTTTTTAAGACATATTGTGTCTATCCAAAAATAAATTAGCTTTTGCTGACAATCGCAGGGCAATGAAAAATGTAGTTTATATTTGGATTTTCTAACCGTTAAAGAAATATTAAAATCGATTCAATAGTTTCCAAATTTACCCATAACAAAGAAATCCTCACATTTTATATTATATAGGCCTAGTTTCAATCCTCTTCCCCTTCTCAGCCTTTCCTCATAAGGATAGGATGGGAACGGGATGAGGATTGGTCGGGAGGGGGTTGGCCGGGAAAAGGAAATATCCTTTTTCCTGTCTATGCCTTCCTCTTATAGGTAGGCAACGCATCTGCAACACATTTGCTTGTTGTGGATGTCTATGGGTAGTGCGCACTTCAGGTGATCCGCTTGTTCGTTTGCCACCTTCTTCCATAAAAATAATAATTTAACAAACAAGATACTAATTTAATAAACGGTGTAAGCGACTCACAGTTCGTATTAGTAAGCATATTGCGCGTTAGTTAGTCAATTGCTGTGTGTTCTAGATCTACTTGACCTGTGGCAGACGGCCAGATGCATCGCTTAGATTCGCCAGCTAAATTTAAACGTCCTTAAACTTGACTTAAAAATTAACCGCAACATCATCTGACATCGTATGACCACATGTAACCTAGCGATACTAACAAGCATACCCTCAAAAACTAAAAAAGCCTGGTTCCCAAAATATTGCCTCCGCGAGTCGATAATACGTTTGGGACCTTGTCAAATTTACATCCAAGTGACGTCATCCGTAACTAAAAAGTGTGGCTACTAAAATAATCCTTATAGTATAACTTTTAAGAATAAAAACAAATATTAATAACACTTTTCCTTCTAATACAAGTCTATTAGTTAAATTGGTAAGTGTTAAATGGTAAATTAATTTATACTGTTTTATACTGCTCGTTATGCGGGTTTATAAATATGACATGGTGATATCAATAACCATGTCATATTTTCGTTAAAATTATTTAATTACATTCTTAAATTTTCAATATCCGTGATCAGCTGTGACTGTTACAATTTTTTCATTTTTAAATACACGAGCACGATTGTGAAGTATTTTACAAGATGGCGTTGCTAACGATACTGACTGTTCAATGTCACGAAATTACAACACCTAAATGGTAGCCAGACGCATTATCAATTTGCGGGGGTTATACCTATTATATTTGGTATACCTAAACTATTCCCGTGATATTTATAGCGAACCAAAAACATGTCAAGTAAAATTAGTTCCTAAGACTCATAATGTTTTTACTATGACAAAGTTATAACATCTCTAACAGAGCCAAGCCTCTAGTTGACCTCATATTTACGCTAAAAAGTAAGTATTCGTAATCAGCGTATAAACAATACCTTATCTATTTAAATGTTAAATCATGGTTCAGGAACATATACGGCCTAACTTTTCTTTCAGGTCGCAAAACCATTAGTTTGTATGCATCCGTGTAATTGCATTTAACATAGACTACAAAAACAATATGTACGTTCTAAAAATTATGACTGAGCTTACCTTACAATGTACTTAACCCTAAAACTTTATTTATTTTATACAAGAGTCTTTTTCTTCATAGATACGTGAAGGAAAATCGCTACCGATATAAATTCTCAGTAGCACCATAGCGATTGGGGTCACATGCCATATCTAAGTGAACAGAGTAAGAAGAAATCGTCGTTACGTCATCCATCGTACGACACAGTGTAACCGCGGCCTTATGCTCGAATTGCTACAGTCTCTTGTAGAAATGACGGACAGACAAGCTCTGTTGCATCATTATTTTTGGAGGTAATTAACACTCTGTTTCGTCTACGCACGTCTACAATAAATGTGAATTTAAAGTAGATGCTGTGGAGGTGGAAACACTACATTTAACGTGTCGCAACAATTTTGTATTGAATATTTTATTATGCTTCATACTTTAATTATTAGCTGCAAACACCCGCGATGTGTTTTTTTTTTTCGAAAAATGCATAAAATACGTTTTCTTTATGCCGGTATTCCTTGAGAACGTGGTACTTTCCTGACCAATTCGATCCATTCAACGCACCGAATGGATTTTAAATATATACTTTAAATAAATCTTCAAACAAAGAATACCAAAGTTGGATTTCGCTAATCAGTTTGTATCAAATTGGTGTGCACTTTATACTTTAGACTGGCGCATGGTTAGTGCGTTTGCAGATCTTTATGTTAATTTTTATCTACAGCTTTATCTATACCTTGTTTCATAGCAAGATATGATTGTTGTAAACAGACAAACGTCATTTACCATAAATGGCGGCCATTACACTTTTTATACTTTCATTGTAATTTTGTGCAAATCGTGAGATAAAGTGAAGTGAAATTGTGTAATATGGATAGCTAATATTATAAGATAATATAAGTAAAAGTTGTTCCGAAAATATTTAGAAATTTACGAATTTTAACGTAAAAACCTTTGTTTAGAAAAAATCCCATCTTATTATTAAACAAGGCATAGTAACAATACCTTAATACTTGGTATCAGCGATGATTTTATAAATGTGCTAAACTTAAACCAAATATATACAAAAACGCAGTTTCATACAATATTAGTATTTGTAGTAGAGCTATGTAGTGCTACCCTTAGTCACCTACCCATTACATAAGGGTGCACA
The DNA here is from genome assembly GCA_000931545.1 of Papilio glaucus. Classification (NCBI taxonomy): domain Eukaryota; kingdom Metazoa; phylum Arthropoda; class Insecta; order Lepidoptera; family Papilionidae; genus Papilio; species Papilio glaucus. Next base: position 74,360 of record JWHW01003499.1, read on the forward strand.
TTAATAATTTTCGACAATCTCGCCACATTGTGCTTTAACAATAATTTTCAGGGCTTCATACTCTAGTGTGCCTTGGAGTCCCATATTTTAGTATTTCCTAGCACCAAGGGATGGGCTAAGACGGCCCTGCCCCTACCCCGACAATCTATCACGACCTTACTAAATACAT
>JWHW01003499.1:99588-115343 GCA_000931545.1 Papilio glaucus
TTATCAATACACTAGCTGTTTCCCGCGGCTTTGCACACATTTGTTGTAAGATGATTTCACCTTTATAACATCGAATAAATACGTACCATGTGTTTGACACAAGTTAGTGCCAAAACATTTTAATGGCAACCGAAATTGTAAATGACGGTGTTGGGTGTTTTATTATCCCTCGGAAACAGTTTTAGTTTCGGGATAAAAGGTACCCCATGTCATTTTCTGTACCCCTGACTATGTGAGTGAAAAATTTCTTGATAATTGAATGAGTAGTTAAGAAGTTAAAGTGTAACAAACAAACTGACATTCAGATTATATCGGAAAATATTATTTAATTATAACTGTGGTAAAAATAACGTAAATCCCGATTTAGGTTTTGTTTTTGGATACCGAAATTGTTAATCTTTTGACCCGAGGGAATTCCGAGATCTCAGTCACAAAGGCTTTATCTGTACAATTATCTACATGTTATGACACAATGTTTTAATATTCTCCTTGCAATGTACCTAATTAACATTAATATTACAATTTTTACATAATAACGAAACAAATTCGTGACCGCAACTAAGTAAGTCGGTATTTTTATGAGCATTGTTTAACCAGTGCATATAACTAAAGCAATTGAAGCTACCGGGAGCTACAGCTTCTCCCTAGGCATGATTCCTCCTTAGTTAATCTGAGAAGAATCAAGTAAGACTTTGTTGAAGTCGTTTTTAGGGTTCCGTACCCAAAGGGTAAAATGGGACCCTTTTACTAAGACTCCGCTGTCCGTCCGTCTGTCTCTCTGTCTGTATCTCATAAACTGTGATAGTTACACAGTTAAAATTTTCATATACGATCTGGTGCCGCTATTACAAGAAATACTAAAAAAACAATAAAATAAACTTTCAAGGAGGCTCCTATACTACAAACATGATTTTTTTGCTCGTTTTGGCTCAATATTGATAACGCTTTAATTATTCACAGAATATTTAGTAATATATTCACTTTAAATGTAAATAATTAAATTAAAATAAAAAAATGTATAAACTACTAGTTATTTTAAAAGCTTACATCATTGCATGTGTCCACAATACAAATCTGGTCTTTATAAACTTGTCTGGATTTAAAAAAATAATAATGTTTTTATTTTTATAATTAATTTATGAGATCCCGATAAGACGATATCTCATGTCGTCAAGATCTTGACACCATTTCGTCTCAATTTACGTTTACCGACGTCCCATGAAGAACGTTGAGAAGTGGGTATCTATCTCAAAGTGTGCCGGCCGCACCGATAGACCGGTCGCAGTTTCGATTTTAAAAATCAATGCGTGCCGTATCTTATATGTAATGGCTGTCGGCCAGGAAATGTTCTCGAAAGGAGACCAAGTGTTATTAAAAGGAACATAGGATCCCCCTGTCGTGGACGACCTTTTATTTTCGAGGGGGAAATCTTAACCAAGATATGCTCCGGGGCAAAGACAGGGTTATGTGAGGTTTTACTCACTAAAAGCCCCCCGGTGGCCATCCTCGAGTGCGATAGGGGGNNNNGGGGGGGGGGGCTCCGGGATCTCCGGTGGAACGCACCAACGACCTAATGATAACAGTTCGAACACTTTTAGATACGCTTAGAGATCCCAACAGCCATCGGCAAAACGATTGTTTATAAGTAATTGAATTTTATGTAATGATTTCGTCAATTGGAATTAAACTTATTTTACGGATTTTACCGCACTTATTTAAGATTTATGTTCCCAACTTTTCGGGAGTTTTATTAGAATACTAGTGGTCCGTCCCGGCTTCGCTTGGGTAGCAGTAATGACCCGAGCTTTTAGTAAGATTTATTTAAAATTGTCGCAAACATTAATGAATTCTGTTTTGTCTGGAGAAGGACGCCGTGTTCCCATCTTGTCTGCCCTCACGTCTCGGGAAGTCGCGGGGACATTTTGGTTTAATTTTACATCGAAACGTTTGCCAAGAGTCGGTAGCGACCATCTGCCGCCGCACAAATACATAATATTTATATTCCTAATACTTGAATTATCGGGTCGTTGACCCCAAATTATTAATCGAACTTTATAATAAATTATGTAAATTAACATTTTTAAATCTTATTACAAATGTAAGACGGTATCGATGTCTATTTAAATTTATAGACATAGAATAAATGAAACTCGCGTTGAAATTTATCGCAGTCCTAAGTCCGATACGTAACTAATACTGAACCTAAAACAGGGGGGTAAAGCACACACAAGGGGGTAGAACTCATGGCCGATGAGTGTCTCAGTCTCACTTTTTCAAAGTTCCTAGAATGTTGTTGACACGTACAGGACATTGCAGATTAGATAGACCATGGATAACATGGCCTAACAATCAGCTCAAGAGTGCGATAATGCACTGGATGAGAACGGCAATGGTCTATTACTACAGTAGACAGCCAGCCAGGCTGCAAGCCAGGCGTAAAGGAGACGTATTCTGCGTGTCATCTGATGAGCGAGGTGCCGGAGGCCTAGTTCTCGTCCCATCCTTTTCTAATTAGGGAAAGCAATGGGAGGGCAAGAATTGACAGGGGAGGGGATAGATAGGAAAAGGGAAATATCCTTTTTTCGTTTATCTCCTTCTCTGTACATTAGGCACGCATCTGATTCATAGAAGTTGCTCGTTTGCCACCTCTTTCTATAAAAGAAAGCAACAAATGATAACCCAAAACAATGTACTAATCTTAAAGCGACGGTAGGTTTATTTTACGTTTTTGAATCAATATATTAACTAGCAGCACCAACTGTATATTGACTAATCCCAAGAAATGAACGATTGCAAATTGAGTTACTTGTAAAGGGCGTAACATTTAGTTTAAATAGACAAGCCCCTCCTCCTCGAGGCTTTGCTCTCACACCCGGTTATTATTAATAAGGTACAGTGAAAGGTATTGCAGTATCGATTAATTTAATCTCGGTGCGCCTGCGTTCATTTCATCCAGCCGGATTATTTTGCTACTCGCCTTACTTCAAATGAAACATTTAAAAAGTTTACTATCACGAAAATTTAATTTCTTGGCTACTTAAAGTGTGAAATTGTCTATGTTTAAAAAACAAACTATTTCACGCTTGACATTTTGTTTTAATTAAATCTTAATTTTCGGCCAGTTATATAAATATAAAAAATGAATAAAGTCGTGTAGTAATTATACCGACACAAATTCCTGAGCTGTTCTCAATTAGCCATTGCTATATGGTTCATTCAACGTTTCCCACCATAAACACAAATGTCATCGCGTCTACACGAGTGTGTCAGCGACAATAAACGCACATTGTCTCTGGTCTGTGCGGCGTCGACTTGTCTGAGTAAAGACGCCATGCTGTTGCTTGCCACACACGCGCGCTTGTTTAACTGTAGGGCGCGTCTAGATGGACATATATTTCTTGAACATCAAATAAATAATATCGTAACATATATTTTACTTGTAAGAGTATATAGGTTTACATTTTCTTCTTTTTTAATACAGACTCTTTAAACGTAGGAAAAAAGTCAAATGAAATATCATCTAGCATCTTAATATATTTAATCTGTAGTCTTTAGTAATTTGTGATGAACTTTGCACGATTACCGCAAATTCGTTTAATATCAATGTAGAGGTGCTTAACGTCTTACGTCAATGTTATTAAAGTAAATCAATTATATTATTATATAATGTAATACAATGAGACTAATTCGTTATTTAATTTTCATACATAATCTTTACATCGTGTATAAAACAAAGTCGCTTACGGTATCTGTTCCCTTAGATCTTTCAAATTACGCAACGGAATTTAATGCGGTTCTAGAAAAATAGTCACGTACAATGCGGTAATCGAAAAGCCGGATACAGTATATATGTATATATAAGAATAACTTAAATTCATTAGTTACTTAAGCATTTCATGCACTTTATGATAATCCTTTAAAACAAATGCGCTCGAAAAAAATATTCAAGCGCTGGTCTCGCACCGGTGTCGGGACTGTTCGCTTGATGGGACTACTGCTGTACCGCGCCTCTTGCTGTCGCCCACTATACTTTCAATAAAGGGAACGACAGGTATATCACCAATTATTACAATCGACCAATTAATACAGCTAATTAGGTAAAACAAGATAAATTAATTCTGAGGCGTAACAAAGTTTATCGAGTCAGCTAATATATGTATATATTCAGGATGAATTCCATTTCAACTCGTGTAACTTCCTATTGCAGTTTTAAAGCAATACACTTAAAAAGATCTATTCATGAAATTAAATTAAAATAAAACTTTAGAAGCTGCTCTTTAATTATTCATTTATTTCTTTAACCGTTTAATAAAAAAACCGCTTATTTAGAATTTTAAATAGTTGAAAAATATTAAAATATAGACGAGTCCTAAGAGTTGCAATTGCACGCGTTGCCAAGAAGTCTGGCACAGTTGACTCGCACAACGACACGCGAGCGTGAAACTCGATCCGACGCACACACGCAAGCGAGCTAGCAAGCGGGGAAAATCAACCATGTACTATGTACTACGATACGACATAGAGGTACGGTACGCGATTCATTCCGACATCATTATGTATATAAAGTGGATTCGAATTGCTATCACTATTATATATTTTACTTTCCTGTTGGACGCACAGCTACGCTTTCCTACTTCACAGGCCAGCCACGGTCAACATTCTCGACGGTGAGTCCATTGCCTGCCAACATGACGCTCACTATGTCCTGCTACAATTAAATGCGAAACTTTATGTTCGCACATTCTGTCCGGGCAGAATGTCAATTGTTGCCTTTGCCTTTCGGAATTAAAAAAGTCAATGTCATATGTATGATAGTTTTTTGAAGTGAAAACTTCTTCCGCGTTAGATGATATTTGGTAGAATATGTTTATGGGTTCGAGTGAAAGATATGCAACTTGTGTCAGCTACACGCTAATTTGAATTTGGAACAGTTTCGACGAACTTTTTTTCATAAATTTTCTTGTATTCGTTTTTTTATTTTATTTTAAGAGACAAAGATTTATTTTTGTTGATTACTTTTTTATTTTTTAACTATTGTTGCGCCTATTATGAGTTTTCACTTCTATTCTATATTTTTTTCTAAATTTCACAAAGATTAATTAAGTAGCAACATTGTAATGAAATAATTCATTAGTAAATAACAAAGTTTTGTATATATTGTGTCATAAGTTTTTATGGGTTTCCCAAAAGAATACTCACATTTTCCCCGACTTGGTATAGAGTTAATTTTATATGAAATTAAATTATGAGTAATTCTTTAATGATATAGAAATTAAACACATACATGTTTTTTTATGACAATTCATCTCAATTTTTAATTAACTTTAATATGAGATATTCCAAATATTTCATCCAATTGTTTTAAGAATGAGAATTAAGTAAACGTTTTACTCAATTATATAATACAAAAATGTAGCAGATATGTCATTAGCGTGTGAAGGGAAGACTCAAAGACGTCCCAATTGAAGTATTTTCTTTAGTTCACGTCATGTGCTTTTAGGTTTGGGTGACAAACACTAGCTGTCCCCTTTTTTCTTATTATTTTAATTATGCTTTCCTTTTTACACCATTCGATATGTGTGAATGTTGCTGTCACTGATTTGCTGGAACTTTTACGATTGGTTATTTTATATGAATATAACATACTCATAGTATAAAATATCATTAGCTATAATTTTAACGGTTATTGACACGTTATAGGATTCTGATTTATAATAATATTTTAAGGGTTAGTTTGTTACACATCACCTCTTTAGGTCTTTGTTTCCGTGCTCATTGGGGCATCCCGCGGCTCATTTCCCTGTGTTTTTGTTACTTTTACCTTTTAGTTATATTAGTCACAAGTTTAATCCATAGCTTTTTTATTTTTATGTGAAGTCACGTGATCACCGTGACATAAACCTACCATAGACTAAATTAATAATAACTGAGGAAATGAATCTTTGTTTGACATGTACATTTGACACACGTAAAACTGGCAATGTAGGTTATATATGTGATTTATAAATATTTGAAATAGAATTTCCGTATTGAAAGGTAATTAAATCGGACCTGTAGCGATAATGGAAATGTAGGCTGGTCGTATTTAGGTCAGCTTGTCCTCGATGCAATGTTGGATGCAGAGATCTGATGTTAACGATGCGAACTCCGAAGGGCGAGCATTCATACCATCTGACTTAGATTAATAGTCAGCTCTAGGGTTGCCACTCACCTAAATTTACTAGCTTTACAGACCTAGTTACGTCACTTTGCTGTAAATTTTCGTATTCTTATCTTTCGTATTCTATCTTTAGTATAGTTTAAATGTTTCGTTTTGATATGTTTTGGACTTGAAAGAATAATTTGAAGTATTAAGTCGTAGTTAGTTCGACTTAGTACTAATTGATAAAACCCACAACTATTTCAGTTTACTATCATTGGCTATAACAAAATATCATTTACCTTTCGACATTTGGTAAAGCTATGTCACGTTCCCTTGTAAAACAACAAGAATTCTACTTTTTCGAATTAATCCTGAATTTAACTCAAAACCGGATAATTACACAAATGGTGACCCTAGTTCCCTTTATCCATACAATGTTAGTTAACATCGTATAGTGTGTTAATTCGCTTGTAATGCCGGATTTGAGTGGACTGAATCAATTTAGCTTGATTGTGCAAATAAAATATATACTACACTAACTATAGTTGTTGAGAAAATTGTGAAATTTGTGTACTTTCAATCTAAGCTTTTATAAGAGCTGTTGAGAGAAATACCAAGAACACTACTCGGGGTTGCATCCCAAAGTAGCCATCCCTATGTTCATGGTGAATGACATATATTTCAATCTGACGAACATTGCTGTTAAAGCTCACTTCAACTATTCAGTTAAAATTATAGGAAAAATTATTCGATACCTAATAGGATAAATTGCTGATCTGGAAACTAGAGGCCCAAAATTAGAAAGCCTTATTTAAAGAAGAATACAAGAAATTGAAACTTATTAAACACATCTTAACGCACTTGTGTACTTCTGTAACACTCTTCTCTTCTGTGTACTTTAGACATACCAAATATATAATTACAAACCCACGTTTCTTTTCTTCTGGTATCAATCAAGCAGAAAGACGTGTATGACATATTCCAAAGGATTTTACTTATTACTTACCAAAATAAATGTTTAAGTAATACAGCCATATGTCACTTAACTGTCTCGCATTGGGTTAAAATGTGGTTGGTGTTAAACATCAAATTATTGATGATTTATGAATATGATACAACTAGTCTACCCTTTGGCGCTTGTAAATCGTAAGGAGAGACGAAGATCCAAAAATAATATATGAATTTCTAGACTTATTTCTTTAACTAGAGTAACCTACATATAAATAACCGGTTATATATAAAAAAAAGGTTAAAGAGAACTTTTTGATTTTAACGCCATTTTTAGTAGCAAACGGAAACATTCATTTTTGCTCTTTTCCCTTACAATGCTTTATTCAATTAAACATAATGTTAAATAAAAAGACTATGTATAACATATCTTCGAGGGGTATTAACTCATTGAAATAATCACCAGTACATACTTATTTTAAATTGTTTTATGTCATTGTTTCAAATACATTATCCATAATTATTTATTAAAATATTACTGAACCTCATATCCATCACAAATTTTAACAATCAGGATCAAAAATTTATTATGTGGATATCAATTTTCTGTTTAAATTAATTAGAGAAACGGCTTAAAGGTCTTGTTACCAGGCCATAAAATCTTTATTAAAAAAAAATAGCGAAATCCATCTGATATTGTTTATGGTTGATGAAATAACTAAATTCTAAATTTAAATGTTTGTTGTATAAAAGTAAAGATTGAAACTACAACATATAACATATATGTATGTGACGGCGTGTATGTTACACCGTAGTATCAATTTATAACCGCAACCATCACCTTCCTACACGTATAGTCAGCGTTCAAAGTTGTAATATCTTTTTGTAAACATTTACGACATTTTTATTTGACGCCGTGATAATTTTAGACACACCTAGGATCCTTTAAATGTACCTAGAGTAGAGTAGATGAAAGCATACATTATTGCGTACTGCGAAATATCAATACTTTTTTATATTGAAATAAATTTATATAATTGTTTATGTATCTAGAGGAACTAATTTCGAAGATTATTTTATCCAATACAAAAAGAATCATCGAAATGGGACTACTCTGTTAAAACTTATACCTATATATATAAAAATAACACCAAATACTTGGGAAATTTCTCTGTTAATTCGTGGGTTAAAAATAGTTTTGCAACTTTCATTTCTACCTTTATAAATCCTAACTAATATAAATGCGAATGTGAGTTTGTTTGCTAATTAAGCTTTAACTCCTTAACGACTCAACAAGAAATTTTGCACACACATTAAATACAGAAAATACCATAGAGTATTTACCTTTTATCCCGAAAATGACACTTCCTGAAGTACATAAAACCTTCATTGACAATATCGGTTGCTATGACGTTTCATGTGTTGACAACAACCTTTTGACATATGTCATCTATAATTAGATGTTTATTACGCGGAATCGTTTTACAATAATTTCCAGCGTAGAAAATGAGAAACGAAAGCTATACAAAACATCTGCCGATTTATTATATAAATAGGTACATAACTGTTCTCATTGACAAAAGTTGTAAAAGTATAAATCGAAAGCTCAATATTAATACGTAAAATCGATACAGTCTCAAACATGCATCTGCTGACCGTACTAACCTGCGGTCGGCGCGGCCAACCTCGCTGATGACCGGACTCGAACCCGGGCCCTCGCCGCCGAGCGCCGCACAAACACAACTGCCGCCTCTAAATTTAAACCGTGTCTTCATTCAGCAACACGGGTGGTCTTGTTTTACGTGTACTATTGTTTTATTACGTTCCCTTTACGAAACTTGTTATATAAATTGCGTTATTATGGATGGATTAAAAAAAGCTTCCGTTGGAACACGTTTACCATAATCTTTATAAAATACACGCTTATGACCAAGAGAGGTGGGCAGAGGTTACGCATATCCATATGGCACGAGGCACACTCCTCTTGCTTCTATTACGTTCATCTTCGCATAACTATCGTGTTTTAAAAACTGCTATAAGTTTTTAAGTGATCAATCTCTATTTTACTTCGTCGTGAAACAATTGCGAAATCGATACTTGGTACATTTAAGTTCAGATTTAAGCACAAAGAAACTAGACTGGTTTAGTACTTAAGTTAGATTAAAGGAGAAAAATACATAATGAATTATTTTTTTATTGTCTACAAAAGATATCTTTGTAAACTTTTTCTAGACCGTTCCATCGGTAAATATTCTTGTGATTGAAACTGCAACATTATTATTCCAGTTTATGTTTATCTCCTATGCAAATACATGCTAAATGTTTACTTAATTAATCTTTAACTCATTTTGTTTACTTTACGTGGCTTTTTCTAGAAACTTTTTAAAGTGTAATTTAACTTTTTAATAACAGTTCAATATAATCTAACCTAGAAATTAAAATTATATAATCTATAAGAAAAATTAAAACTCATAATATGCTATTGTTTAAATTAAGGAGATATTTTATATTAATTATATAATACTGTCAGTTATTACTTAATTAAAACCTACTTGGAACGACTGGCTGGAAAAAAAAACAATAAAATTGGCATGAAAAAATGATCACGAATTTATTATGAATGAACTGTCCATGAGGCGGTCGCGTGAATGAATGATTAAATAATTATTATTATAAAATCTTAAATATGGACGAGTGCCAGATATTAGTTGTGAGCGTTCAGAGTTCGTCGGATAATAAATAAGATGTTAATGTGCTCAGCCAGACGGAGATGACAACTTTACGCGGCGGCCAGACGATTCGACGAAACAAAAAGACGACACGACAAGCTTCCCACCGACTTTGACCGTTTCGTGTTCTACACACGTCTTAAACTCGAAATACATTTTATTTATATTATTACAAGTCTTGATTTATCGTCTTTAATGATATTTTAGTTTCATTTTAGACCTTTTTTTTATTTCATTTATATTTTACGAACACTAAAGTCTCAGTTTTAACCGTACATTACAGATTTACGTTTGGCACGGACGTGGCACACTCGTGTCACCTCTATACATCCATACGATTACCTCTTCAAGATGGTATAACCCTACCAATTTACTTACTACATATTTTAATCGAAAGACTATCACAAGAACAATTTATTTTAAGTATTCGGTTTCGTATCGGTACACTGGTAAATATTTCTATATACGGGAAGGTTATAGGATAATTTAACATCGCGCCACGACCCTTAGGGTACGAGCAGACAAGAACGTGCGGGAAGGATGTTCACGAGCGAGCGATGTGTACCACGAGTAATATCGCAAGGCATAGCTTGTACAAAATTAATCCAAGAGATCTAATGGGCTAATTACGTCTATTAAATATTGATTGGTTTTATTTCAATTTAGCGACAGTCTTTGATCTTAACTCCATTTGCAATATGTTTTGGCGTCGTCTTTGATTCAGCCGTCGTCAATCAGACGTTCACTTATTATATTTGTGACAAGCAACGGTTTGCTTTTAATGCAAAGATCCACTTAGGGTTTGTATATAGGTTAACTCCTGTGTGCATCTTTATATATACATACAACCTGAGCCCCGCGGTGTCACTCGCCGTGCAATTTAATTTAACCCGACGATTCTCCTGCCTAAGCTGAACCCTATTTAAAATGATCATTTCACATTGATACATGATTCCTGCATACAAACATTCATCCCCTACTTTAGACTTTTATAGGATGAATTTAGAAAAAAAACTTTTTTAGTGTTCCCCTACGTAATAACAGAAATCTCTGTGCAAATTTTCTAGTCTCTAGGCCCGGTACTTTGGGCTGGTATATCAGTCAGTCAGTTTCATCCTTTATACATTAAAAAAAACATATGTCATTTTCTCAGCGGCGCCAAGAAACCTATTCATAGAATTTATTCAATATATATTTCTTAAGTGTTGGAAAAATGGAGCGGAATTAATGTCAACCGTTATGACATATTCCGCTGATTACAGGAAGCGAGGCTTACTTCCTGATCATAGATTACTTACGACCAATGTTTCATTTATGCGAACTTAAACAAACAATAAAATAAATTTGGGAATTGTGGTGCACGATTAGTAACCTGGTAACACATTAACGGGGGTTTAACACAGCGTACCTAATTTTAGGCGGTCTCTACACATAGACATATCATCGTGCATTGCGACCATAAACACTAATCTATGTAATTAAGCGACGATAATAGCCTGGTTAATTTTACAGAGCCTTGTATCGTTATATAATGTGTCGCAGGACTAACTGAACTAAAACATTGCAATAAATACTATTTACAATAAATTAGGTCGAATTAGGTTTTAGCTTACAAAAATACAAAAGCAGGTAGGTAAATAAGGCATATATTACATTAACTGGAAGTTTATTACAAAAATCTATTACAACACACCAATCGGGTTAGAATCATATAAAGCGGTACACGGTGGTGTCTGTCCCGCGTAAACTGTTAACCGCGTTTTTAATTGTTATTAACATTTGTATTTATACATACATGTATACGCTGGTAAACTAAAAGAATCGAGCTTCAATTTTGTTGAATTTGTATGGAAAGCGGTATCTGGAGGTATATAAATGTATGGGTTCATTCATTAGTCTAATTATTGTTACTAATAACTTGGGGAGGATGTTAATACTATGATTGAGGAAGACAGAAACATACATAGTACTTCGTTTGTTTTTAACCGACTTCAAAAAGGAGGAGGTTATCAATTTATGTTTGTTACCTCAGAACTCCGCTCCTGGTGAACCGATTTCGATGATTCTTTTTTTTTTCGAGAGACAATGCTTGTCAATTGGTCCCATTTTTTATTAGTCAACATCCGACTGGTAGTTTTTGAGTTATTCTTAATAATGCATAATATGACAACTTTGAATTTTACTTTCTTGGCTTACGTAGGCTAAAATGATGTATGAAATAATTGTAGCTCTTTATATAAGCTAAATAAAAGTCCGCGATGACATATATCTATCTTCTATAGTTGTCTAACAATAACCATTTTTATCTTAGGAAATGTTAATTAAAACGCACTCGATATTTACTGCGCGATTATTCGTGTTCGGTATGAATCCTTATCCATTTAAATGTCTTAGTTATCGAGAGAATTTAATATAGATTATAATTGTTTGGGGAACTATATCATTCTGACCAATAGTTTAGAAGATATCAAAAGTTTAAACTACAAAGTAAGTAAAAATTTCGCGGAAGTGATTTCAAAAGCCCCGTATAAATTAGATTCACTAAAAATCGAGAAATTTTTTTTTTAAACAAAAAAAACAGACTTCAAAAAACTATATTCCAAAACAAGAAATGCAATCAAAAGTATAAAATAATTTTACGCAATTAAACGTAAGAATCAATTCTTAATCATATTTATTTTTGGAGTCATGTGTCAGCGTCAGCTAAGGAAATACCAATATACGAGGATGCCTTAAGAAAACATTTTACAAATGAACTTTATACTGTACTAGTGACCCGCCCCGGCTTCGCCTGGGTACCACTAAATATGTTGAGCCGATCGCTACCAAACACAGCTTATGTTTAATTGCGTAAAATTATTTTATACTTTTAAGTGCATTTCTTGTTTTTGAATATAGTTTTTTGAAGCCGGTTTTGTTTTTGTTTATGTTAGTCTTAAATTAGTTGTATAAAAGTATTGAAAAGGCGTGTTGTACGCAATTTTTTGTCTATAATCATTTGCGGAACGTGTTAGAATCTTATAGTATATAGTCTTAGAATCTTTGTTAACTACTTTAAATCATATTTCGATGGATTCGAGTACTTAAAAACTTTCCTATTCTTAATAAAGTAAATGTTGTTTACCTGTTCGTTTGTTTACCGTGTCACAATGTCAGTGTCAGACTGGATATATTAAGTCTTTTGCGCACTTTGTCGATGTCTTAATACCAACCGCAGGGCGTTGGCAATTATCATTTACATAATTCCTGTAAGCATTGCTTGTGTCCGCTTCCTCGTCGCTATTTCCGCCTCTAGTTATGTCGTTTATAATTATGTTGGCTTGTATAGAAAATTGATGCAAAATTTCCGTACTATGAATACTGGCCTACATTATTCCTCGATATATTCACATAATATTGTGTTATTTACAACGATATTTTATACTATAGATATGTTACACTCATACAAAATCACAGGTCAAGTGTTCTAATGACAGTGACAGCACCACTCACTTGTGTCAATTGGTGGGAAAAGGTTAGCGTGATTAAAATCATAAGAAAAAAGAGGACAGCTAGTGTTTGTCAATTAAACGTCAATGTCAAGCGTCAAGTAAAAGAAAAAGCGTCCCAATTGGGACTCTTTCAAGTCTTCACTTTTCGACCTCTAATGGCATATCTGTTATTTTTTGTATTATAGTGTCATTGGTTGGTCTACCTGTTGATATTTAATGAAGTAGTCATAAAAAATATCTACTTTATAAGTGACGTCATAAAATGTCAAAACACGTATTAACTAAATGCCACAGAGTCAAAATGTCGAACGGTTTATTAGTTGCACGCCGGGTTTCCCGATCTACACCAACAAGGGATTTTCCCATATTTTTAAGTGTGTTTTAATAAAATTTCTCAATACTTTTAAGGTGTATTTAAATGACTAATATAGAACGTTAGTCATTTCAATCATTTTATTTTTCATCCCCACGCTATTCAACGATCAATTGTTGAAACATAAACTTTAAGCCAGGGAACTCGCCTTGTATTATACTTGGTTTTTTATTTTCAATAAACGTTTTTATTACTTTAATAAAATATGATAAGCTTTATCTCGCGCTACAGATAAAGAAGAATAATTTTTTAATACTTTTTTTCAAATGGTTAAAACTACTTACTGAAGCTGAACATCAAATCAAGCTTTAAAGCCTTAATTTTATAGTTGTTAATTTTAAAAAAAAATTACAAGAAAGACACAAACCATAGACTAAATATTTTTTTTAATATTTTGAATTTTATTGTTATCTTAACAAGCATATATCTATATCTTAATAAGCAAAGGGGTTTATTTTGGTTGATTATTTATTTATCTTTGAACCATTGTCGCTCCTTCCCATCGGTTTTGAGATACTGTCGGCAGTCCTTATTTTTCCTGTATTTTTTTTGTTGTTTTTTATTCACGCCCTCATTTTTTCCACGTCATTCAACTCTCAGTTTCAGTAACTCAAGCGTCAATCGGTAAAGGCTCTATTATTACGCTGTATTAAATTTATCTCTCGTAATCCAAGGCCCACCTGTGCGGTTCAACGGCACTAGAACCAACCAGTCCGTCTGGTTATTTTAACCGACCACCGTAAATTTACACACGTCTCGTAACAATCCACACGATTTTCGACCTTGGCTGTATAATCATAAAACACGTGTCATCTTTCACAAACAGCGAAGTAACGTCGGTAAGAGAAGCGCCATTTATATATTTATTTATTTATTTTTTAATCTGTATCGCGGTCCGAACGTTTGTGATTAATGCCGGCCAGCGCCCGTGCAAAAGTAGACGTGAATACTTATGTTTTTTATTCGGCCTTTTCAGGGTGGGCCAAGGCATAAAGCGAACGAAGCCTCGTAATGTCGTTCATTTTTTTTTGTTATGTATCTGAAAATAATGACTTTAAATTATTAAGTACTTTTTCTTTTTCGAATTATAATATGAACATAATTTAAATAGCACTCACAATTCTATATTTGAATTAAATGCAAATCTTGTTAAAAACATTTTAATTCACTTTAAAATTTACAACTCGACGCCATCTGTGTTAAAACAGTTCACAGTATCATTATTTATGTTCTGATGTCCCAAGCCCCGTTAACCTTTATTTACACAACATATCCATAAAGCCCCTTAATGCGTTTTGAAACCGGTTAAATGCAATCATTGAACATTTTTTTTATGCATCGGAAAAGCGAGGAGCGGATTGCAACGGAGCTGTCAACTGCTCCGAATAAACGACACCGCTCAGGTTTATATAAACACTCTAGAACGTTCCGCGGCTTTCCTGCCAAACTAGCTACTTTATAATAACGACAATTTTCCAATGCCCACCGCAGCGCTATCGACGCTCGTCAGACTTCTCGGCGCTGCCTCGCAGCCTGCACTTAAACAAGATATTAAAGCTGTTATGCGTCTTTTTGTAACAGCAAATAATTTGTTACGCTTTATTAAACCAATAAGCCTTCTACATTACTTCGTATTTACAAATTAAGAATAATAACACACATATAACAAAATGAGATTCTATTTTAAGATTGATCCTTTTGATTTATTATAACCAGTTTATCCTTGTAAATGTCCAGAAGCTCAACAATCTATCAAATTTACTATCACACATAAATCATCGTGATTAATAGATCGTCAGCGAATTCCACGCATGTTACTCACCTCTGTACCACACAAACTCACAAACAATGCTGGATGCAAATTCAACAATTTGCACATAACTTGTCTATGCCAATCACGCCGCCGCCGCACAATGCATCTCTGTACAGTTACTAATACGTTTCGTTACAAAATTACATCAGTCAGTACTTATAAGAAATATCCCGCGCAATTTAATCTTCGAATTTCAAATTTGAGGTTATGTGATCGTTTATTCAGCGTCATAAACTTAAAGGTTATACAACAAACCTAC
>JWHW01003511.1:0-18051 GCA_000931545.1 Papilio glaucus
TTTTTGCAGTAACTAAGCTCGAGGACCCCCTCGGGAGCCTCGGCTCGGGCCGTTACTTTATTGTTATAACCGGATTGGGAGGCCGCCGAGGTCTTAGGTCGCTTCGGCGGACGCTCCATGGAGTGACTGGGCTCAAGGGACCCCGAAAGAGGACCTCGGCTTGGGTTGTCACTCAATACGCATTTAGCATTCCGATTCAAGGTTGCCCTAGAGGGCCGACCCTCGGCTCGATCGGTAGCTAATGTCTGACTAAACTTCTACGGAACGGGAGCCCTCGAGATAAGTTACTCTTAAAGAGGCTTAAGCTCGGCGCCTTTTGCGCTGTAATGCGCGCTGATGTAGCTGTAAATGCCTCCTCCAGACAAACAGTGACCCTTCAGTCCCAAAAAAAACATCCAGGGCTACTCTGGACTAGTCGTACAAAATTTTTATAAGCTTCACGCCTTTTAATAGAGTTTAGTAATACATGGGCAATAACGCATCACCAGTTCTCTTAATCCAAATTTCGTTTTCAAAGCTATTTTCAAAGCATATCAAATATACTTAATAATAATTGAAAATAAGAGGATACTTCGCCAGCTTTGATATTGGGACGTCAGACGTGACCTTGAGGGCTGTAACGAACGTAATCGAAAGATCGGGAACTTTAAGTATGTCTTCCTTTTGCGTGATTTATGTTTCAAGTTATACTAAATTAATGATTCTGATGCATTCCGCGACGAGGAAAATAAAGTTTTGTGACTTACCTTATATTGCATTTATATTATTATTCAAATATTACGGACAGAAAAGATACAAATATCTCGAGGTCCCAGTGTGTTTGTTATATATTTAATGGTTAATTTTATGTGTCCTAACACTTCCTTATGTTAACTTACATTATCCTTACGTATGATAGAGGTTCATGCAATGTATTTTTTAATGTACATATGTTTTAAGCATACAAATTACCGTGACAATGATATTCGCACATGTCAAATGGTGTAAAAAGGATAGCGTAATTAAAATAATGAGAAGAAAGAGGACAGCTAGTGTTTGTCACATATGCGTTAATGTATGTAAACTTAAAATGTAAGAATATGAACTAAAGAAAGATCGTCCCGATTGGGACGTTTTCTAGTCTTCACTTTTCCTTTCGCTATTGACAGAACTGTAACATTTTTGCATTTAGCTTAATAATAATAATATAACAGGCTTACTGAAATATTTTTATTACTTTTATCAGATTACATTATCTAAGCTATATGGTACACATACGTCCTCTCATTTTTTTTGAATGAGTAACTTTTTACAGGATAAGAGGTAAGTGATTAGCAAGGTACCTATAGTAAAGGATTTGCAGAATGTATTTGCTTTTAAAAGTAGAGAATACACAAAGTGCCTTGAATGGTTTAGAAATTCTCGAAAGATCCTAAGTTTGCTCTAGAGTGAAAAAGCCTCTTGGGACGTTACATTCTATGGAGGGGCAATTAAGGGATCAAAACATTACATTTTAGGAAAAATTTCGCATTTAGATGTTACGGTGTAAGTCTTTAGTGCTTGCCGCAATCACAGCTGAAGGTATGAACGACGGAACGGCGGGTGAGAGCAATATATAAGTAAGATTGATTGTGGAAGCAACATAGCCCTCAAATACATTCAACGATAAACTTGATACTTTCGCTTGTGTCGCATAGCGTCACATCTTATGACCACGTTAGTGTACCTAGGACAACAGGTTAGCGGCAAAATGATTGAAAGCCAGTCCACACTATCTTAGCATTAGCCTATTCATTCGCCTTATAACGATCTGGAAACTAGGTTACCAGATCGTTATAAGGCGGAAACTGACTCTGTCAAAGCTTCCTTAAATATGATATAATAAATAGTATAAATATTTAAACTAAATATGAATATATTAATGTTTATGTCATATATGTTACGAATAATCCATTTCAACCTTACCTTGATATATTTATCTTTAAATCGATAGAAGGCACAAGGCTACGGAACTCCTACGATTCGAAGATTGATTTTGGCAACCAGTATCGTACATTCGACCGTGACCATAAGCACCATATATGTTTACATGGCATTATAATTTGGCGAGACCAAATAAGGAAAGTTGAAGACGTCGATGAATCAATATCAATAATACACACAATAACTTACGACTATTTATATATAGTTAAAATCCAATTTAATAAAATTGTTTTGCATATATGAAATCAACTTCTCCCTTTTGTTTCACATGTTTCATACTTTTTTCTTGCAGTCTTTATTTTACCTAGTGTTTATTGTAAATGTATGGGAATCAGTGTGTATTTTTTTTATTTTATAGTATACTGTCTAACATTTTATCTTTTGTTTCTGTATGTCTCCATTAATTCTAATATTATAAATGCGAATGTGTGTGGGTTTGTTACGCTTTAACTCCTTAAAGACTCAACCGATCGTTGTGCAATTTTGCATAGAGAATGACGGTCAATGAGGTACCTTCTATTTGTACCGAAAATAAAACTGTCCCCAAAGAATATATAAAACCTACAAACTGTCATTGTAATACTAATTTTCGGAGATGTCGTTGCTGGTAACCTTATTGACGGTTCTTACAGCTTCATCTGGTACAGGGCTCGCGATCCGAGTGATCTTGAGCTAAGTCATTGTAATGTCATATTATGGTAATAACAACTTTTCGATATATGTTGCCTTTAATTCGAATTTATTATACATATATCATCTTACGAAAAATTCCAGTGTGGAAAATATGAAATGAAGCCGTGGCCTGCTAGTAAACACAATTTAAAAACATACACCAAATCAATATAATTATTATATTTTAAATCAAAATATTGATGATCATGACAGTAACTCACAAATGAATGACAAAACTTGAAAGAGATTTACATATATGCAATAGCTTGACTTGTACTTGCGCCCAGCATAGTCGATGCCATCTACTTATGACTTCTTAGTAAATAAGAGTGACATCTATTGTTGAGTTAATGAAACTTATATTTATACTCGTTAATTCCAACAGTAGCATAAACCAATATTATTACAATATTAGTATAAATAAGAATATAAAAAATTAATATATCACAAATTTTAATGTTAATACGTCAAGCCTTAATGTTGTAACAATTGGCGATAAAGTCCGAGTTTGATTTATTATTTAAAATGGAGTAAAAAATAATGCGTTGGTATAGTTATTTAGCGAGTGGATTAATATCATTAGGCGATTGTAATTTCTTATTTCAATCTTTATGTCTAACGTAGTTTTGTAGAAGGCAAACGCATAGGGGTGAAGTCTTGAAGGTATTTTTATTATAAAATTTATCAGGTATCACCCGATACATCCGATTATTATGAGAAGTAAAGTTGTCACTAAAATTTTTCTTCACTATATCTTTACTAATATTATAAAATGGAAAGAATGCCAGGAACTACCAACTTAATTAGAAAAATCTTTCTGCCAAAAGATGGCGTTATACTTAAAAATTGTTCTTTGTTGAACTTGTCATGAGCCGAATACGACTCTTTCGCTGTCGGCAAATACGCAATTTAATATATGTGAGTGTTTTATTTAATAGACATATGGCCGAATACTGGAACGTCATTCAAATCTATACTCAATTGATGGCCACTCAATATTTTTTGGTATACACAAACGCTACTCAAGACAATTGAGTGCATGCTCATCTAATCAGCCATTAACTCTTTAATAAAAAAAAATGTTATAAATTGTTTATTCAAAACAGACTTAAGAGTACTCGCGACTACCCTTAGACATTTGGGCTACTTAAATCGATTTGACAGTTCTTTTGTCGGAAAAATGGCGTTGATTGAAGACAGTACTACATTTGACTAACTATTAAATTTAAGATATGCGTATAATAGGCGTTTGAGAATATGAATTTCGAGTTATAGCGTGATTCGAACATTAAAGACGATGTTAAATATTTAATTGACTATTCGGCCGATTGTGTCTTCCTGGCGGATGAAGCTGCGGGGCACAAATAGCTATATTATATAGGATGTATCGGCAACGTCACGACATACGGGAAGCAGATGTTATGGTGGTCGGTAATATATTTAAATTCAGATTTTTTTTTATTTATTCATGACAGTTTGTAATAGTTTAAATAATTTGCATTTAAATATCCGTTTAGCCGTACGTATAACGTAATAAATTATCAATGTTAAAGCTTATAGTTTGTTTTACATAAACAAATACATCTATCTATGTAAATAGAAATATTATATGTTTGTATGTTTGTGCTCTATGCGTTCCTAAAAAAATATTTATGTAATTTTTTTTTTAAATTTTTCAATCAATGTGCATTCAAATTGCAATCAAACTGAATCAACAAGTTTCCAATGATGTTACTAACTCGGTTTATTACATATTACGATGCGTCCAGAAATGCGCGAATGCGCTGCGAATGTGCAGCTCGCGAGCCGTTCGCGAACTGCGCGCACGTGCTGCAATTGTTTAGTGCACCTCTTTATGTAAAGCTTTTAAAATGATCGCGCGCGGCACGCAAAATGTGCGCGTGCATATTGCGCTGCGCGGAGGAGGAAGTAAATCAGGTGCAGTAAACATAGTACGGCGCGCAGGTTGCTAGCGAACAACGCGCGGGCGGCGCAGGAACATATAATCCACGCGCGCAGCTCGCAAGCTGTGCTTTCGTATTCGCCAGGTATGGACGCAGCCTTAGACACCAGTAGCGGATCTAGGATTGTCGTTTGGTAGGAGTTTGAGCCCAATAAGAATAAGGGAAGGGTTTTAAAAAAGTAGACATTAAAAATGCATACATTTAATATATCTTCAAATATCACAAGGTAGGTAAAATATAATTAGACAAATAATTATCAACTTTACATTAAAATATGTCAGTGAAGAATTTTGTCGATTTTTGATGACGCTTGCTCAGGCGCCTTTGCCTCCCCTCCTTCCAAATATGCCGCAGTTATACACCAAATTAAGAATTCATTTTGCACAACAATTGTAATATCAACAATACCTATCTTTTAATCTTAGTTTATGAGTTGATACGATCTACTTTCCCCGCTTTACCAAGTTCAGCATCCCGCTCCGTTTTCTTTTCTTCTCCTATAGAAGTGGTGAGTCTGATGAGTTGAGATAACGGCGCTTCGACCACCAACCAGAAAGGCACAGCGATCATGAATGTTAAAAAAGTTGTTCCTATGATCGTCAGGAACTGAAATCAAAGGAAAGATATATATTTATATTATGCAATTATCTATACTAATATTATAAAGCCTAAGAGTTTGTTTGTTTGAACGCGCTAATCTTAGGAACTACTAATGGGATTCTAAAAATTTTTTTTGTATTGACAACTTTAGCTATTACGACATTACCTAGGCAGGTTTAGGCGGTGTTAAATCCGATATTCCATTAGTCGTAATTATCTAATATACAATTATTACATCTCAGATCTTAAAACAGACATTAATCGATTAATTTATTGCTATAACTTACAATTTGTGATGTGGTGACTCGTATCAATGTAGTTCTCGATCCGATCAATGAATAATCGACCATAAAGTGCAACAGATACGCCGCGTATGAAACTCGAGCGGGTGTAGTCCAGCCGCGCCATTCTAATACCGATCTGTATACACCTAAAAAGAAGATGTAAATGAAGTGTTAAGAATTCAATCGTAGTACCATGTGTACTTACTGTAGCAAATATTGAATGTATTTAATAAAATACAACGACCTCGCATAGAATAGTAGTGTTCCATTTTTTCTCATCTTAAAGACGCATCAAATTACCTATGAATCTTCTTTTTTTATGAACAAACTCTCAATCTTTACATTCTATAAAAATAGTCTTGTTTATAGAACATTTCGATATTTTGTAACAATATACGCCAGGTACAGAACCTTCTTTTAGCTATGGTCTTATATTGAAAGATGATAATAACGAGCCAGTGATATTGCTAGAACAAATAATTTTCCCGCAGCTCGTATTTGAGCATATGAAATAAAGTATAGGAAAATAATGATTTCCTCACCTTCAAGTTTAAAGATCATTCCAAATATAAAGAGGAACTCTATAACTCCAGTGATGAGTCTCAACACGCTGGAGTATAAGGCTTTGAGGATGAGAGGAGGCGATGCGCCATCCCAGTAGAACAAACCGCTACAGAGCAATAGTCCTACGGATATGGGCATAAATCCCCAATACAAATATCTGAATTTCTGAAAAATAAGAATGATTAATTTTCACCTTCTACAGCTACCTATGAAATAGAACTAATAGTTTTTAAAATAAACAAGGGATTGGCCACAATCCAACCTGTAGAAAAAAGCGATGTGATCGAAAGACGTCATAATCAAACGGTAAAGCTGATATGCCGACTTGTTCGTTTCGTTGGTTTGTCTTAGACATGTTACTAGAACAACTGTGACGGTTAAGGAAGCTTTATGCCCTCACAGAATACGGGCGTGAGCTAAAAGTCTTACTTACTTAATTTATACTACTACTTTATAATCAGATCCTGTTTCATCTTACCTTGTATCTTTTGATGTCGAACCGATTATTTTGATGATAATATATTACTAGACCGAGACTTAGTCCGATGATGTAGCATGTCATGTTAGTGTGGCTACGTTTGTATGTATTGTTGAATGTTGGATTATGTCTGAAGAGTGCGCGACTGAATCTATAAGAAATGGGAAATTTTGGTAAATTTAGATTCAAATTCCGATTTTTCTTATTTCCACTTCGATAATTTCCCTGGAATTTTTTCCCCGAAATTTATCGCCATGCGTGCAAATACCACGACTTCTGTCGAAATGCTGATAGAATTTGCATTAGGGTAGAAAAGGATAGAAACTCTTTTAGAAAGCTCAATATTCCATAGGTTACTAGTAGGCTACACTCAAAAGATTTTTTGCTAGCTTGTATCATCAAAAATATTCTGGAATAGCATAACAAGATATTGCTAATATCACCTGGTTACCAACATTTTAAAATAATTGACGACAGGAAGAGTTACTTTTTCTTGCTCAAACAGCAAGTACCTTGCTCTGTTAAATTATAATTAATTGACATCCAAAGGGTCACACGTATATTTGTCTCATTATTATTAACTTACTTCAAAACTAAACCTCAGTCGACTTACTCTGGTGTAACAGTGAGGTAGGCGTACAGGTTTTGGAAGTATGTATGCAAGGCTGGAAAGATCAAAGACACTACGAAGACTAATGACAACACAATTTTCCTAGCGCGATTGCTCTTTGCCATTATTAAAATGATCAGCCCTATTGCAAATAACTGCATATCCGCTGCAAGATACCTGGAAAATAGATTTTTTATTGATTAAACGTGGTAGAGTCCATAAGAACAATATCTATTGCACGAATGGGCCGGTTCGACCGGTGAAATACCACGGCCTCACAGAAAACAGGCGTGAAGTAGTCTGCGTTTCGTCTGATGAGCTAGGTGCCGGAGATCTAATATCAGTCCTCTTCCCCTTCCTACCCTTTACTCATAAGGATAGGATGGGAACGGGATGAGGATTGGACGGGGAGGGGGTTAATGGAGAAAAGGAAATATTCTTTTCTCTGTCTACGCCCTCTTCTGTCCATTAAAGGTAGGCAACGTATCTGCAACACATTTGCTTGTTACGGATGTCTATGGGTAGCGGTCACTTAACATTAGGTGGTCCGCTTGCTTAATTGCCACCTTCTTACATAAAAAAGACAAAAAAAAATAGTCTTATCTGGTGGCACTGCTGTACCGTCCTTTTCTCGAAGCGACTCACGGCACATTTGACCCCTATGTAAATGCGTTGTGGAAAACAGGAAGTTTGATTTTTAGGGATCAAATATACTTAATAATTATACCTATAGTTATTGGATAGATGCTTCCATAGACACTGACTAAAATAACTAACTTAGTTTTACATGAAATCTTTTTGTAACGAAAGAACTGCGTTGTTAGCCTAGCTTTTTTTTATATTTAATGTTTTGGATAGGTAGGATTAATATTTTTTTTGTTAATAAAGTGAACAGTTTATAAAGGGCTTAAGTTGTTAAGACTACAAAGAAAAAATATATACCATGTATGCACCATGCATTGCGTTGTATCGTAATAGTTATTTATATATAACAAATTCATCCAACCATTGAGTCGACATTCCTGGACTTCGGTGTCAATTATTTTCTAAAAGATAATTAATCTGATTAAAAACCATATTTATGTATATAATGGCATAATGTATAACGATATAAAAATAACAATGGCGTAGATCCAAGTAGGAATAGCTCACCGAGTCGGCTGGATCGAGTAAATCGACAAAACATTAGAGAAAGAGTGTAAGATGGATTTTGTATGGTTTTGAGTTGTTTGGGTGACCAATTCTCTACCCCTCCTTTAACCCGGTACTATAAGTCAGCTACATTATGTTTATGGATAATGCTGGTCTTTTAACTTCAGGTTCGCAGCATGTTCTCTGATATTATCCTGTTAAATAAGAAAAAAAATCTTACATGCCACAATGGTCCAGACCCAGCATATCTGAGCCACGTCGCTGAAATCGCTAAGACAACAACGTATGGCGGAGTTAACCTGCAGAAATAAATACAACTCCGATCATTAAAATTGATATAACATGAATTGTTCATTTACAATTTTACATACTGAAGGAAGTTTGTATGTAAATGTGCATAAAACTATGTTTATAAATCATATTGACGAATTCTATAAATATCAAGTTTAAACAAATTTCTGTTGCGCTCATTGAATGCAATGTTAGATCAACTGGTTCACCTTATCTTAAGAACACAGTCACACTTGATGGTTCAGGAACTCAAAGGTTACTGTACGACATACACGCTACACAGGGCAGCGAGGCGCATTGGACCTTAGATTAATTATTTGTAAAGTAAATTAAATGTATTGTGAGCGTATTTCGTTCTTATTTTCTCAAATCTTCATAATAAACCTATAATCAGAAGTGGGATAAAGAACTAGACATTTTGTTAAATCTTATTTTCAATATCATACGCTCTTTAACTTGTATTTTACTTACGTGCTGTACTGTACGCATTTTTTTACTGTAATTCTTAAATCTTATTGATAAATATTATACACCAAATGCCAGTCAAGCTCACGTATCGCCATATGACTTAAGGCACCTCCGCCCCTGAGCATCTCTACGCTAACAGGTAATAGGGGACGGAATAGGTCAGTTGACTCATCCTCATTGCAACGGTGTTTGTAACGTTTTGTACATTTTTTACTTAATTAGCATTTTTATACCAAATTTTAATATAGTGAATTACAGTTTTTGTCCTTTACCTCAGCCATCTTAACAAGATCCCTTTGGGCAGCATTGTCCAATTTACATTTCGTTTTTCAGATATAATTTGGAAATAGTACGCTAACAAACAACCGGAAATGACGAAGAACGTCTGTACCAATATTGTACCATCGAAAATTAGATGGAAAAAAACATTGCTGTACATCTGAAATTAAAATTTAAATAATTTTCATTTGGCACGATCGCAGCACTCTAAAGTGGTAGAGCGGGCAACAACAACATCTGTTGCACGAATGCTCTAGCTTGACCCGTGAAATACCACGACGTCACAGAAGACAGGCGTGAAGATAAAATCTGCGTGATGAGTGACGTGCCGGAGTCCTAATTCTAGTCACATTTCCCCTCCTATCCTTTTCTAATGAGGAAAGGATGGGAAGGGGGAGAGGATTTGACGCATGAAGTAGGAACGATAATATCCTTTTTTCTGTTAGTCCCCTCCTTAATCCTCATTACCTTGTTACAGATCCCTAATAGCAGCGTTCATTTATTATCTGGTGCCGCTTGTTCGTTTGCCACTTTATTATATAAAAACCTCTCTTTCGCTTCGTCTATCTCCGCACCCATGCTCGTCGGTTACGGTTACTCGAATGTGCAACATAAAGTCTTGTTTCTCTTAATTCATTCATTCAACAGTTACACACACACACACTATGTGCGAGTGTGTGTGTGACGCAAAGTACAGTACATAGGAACACATAGTAACATACTATGTTTACTATTTATAATAGGTACTCACAGATTCATGATAATGCATATTTTCCACAAAGAGAGTAAAAGGAAGCAAAGAATGTATTGTAATGACCAGGAATATAGTCAGGACTCTGAAATTAATTAATTATCTATATATATTATGTAATAGAATTAAACATCAGAGAATGTTTGATATAGCTGTCGTACTTCATGCCATTAAGTCCCTTTAGACGTCTTGTTTGTAGATCAGCGTTTTCTCCTGACGGTGCAGTAAGTTTGTGCCAATTTTGTTTCATTGAAAAACATAGGAGCCATTTGTTTCCTGTGAACATAAAAATTTTTAGGCTAAAATGAAAAAATAAAAGAAAAAACATCACGAAGTTAATAATGCGCACAGAGCCTAAGAGCTAAGTTACGAACTGCGAAACATGAGGTCGAGGGTCCGCCGACTATGTCGTGAACCAAGCACAAGCTTTAGTGGATTTGGAATTGATTAAAGAATTCTTTGTAACGTTTCTCCACAATCTACTAATATTAAAAATAAAGAAGCATTGGTAATTTTTAAGTTATAAAAAACACGCAACTTTTGGTGTCTCGCGAGATGCAGTGATATGTGAGAAACTGACTGCCAATCTCCGCTATTCGGAGAGGGAACTTAAGAACAAAGAAGAAGAAGTGGGGAATAAAGAAGAAAGGAAGGGGTTTGGCTCCCTTTGGGACTTATACATAAGATATTATGTTATAGATGATAGATATATAGTTGTTAAACTACGCATTTTGTACTGTTTCTAATGGCAAGCACTTTTAAAATACACATAAAGAGTATAAAGGACTATTAACTTAGACATGAGGGGTACTTATAAATATTTATTCCTTCTACGACCAATTTAAGTACCAATGTTATTGTTATCGAGGGTAAAAACTGAGAAATTTACTCTTCTTTTTTCTTTCTTTTTCACGACTCACCCAGAAATAATTGTAATATTTTTTAATTGTATTATTTAAATATTTTGGATTGTATTAAATTTATTAAATTAAGTTGCTGTAGGTATGTTTCGTCTTTAAAATTAAAATTAAAAATTTCGTCTTTAAAATTAAAAATTAAATTGCTGTAGGTATGTTTCGTCTTTACAGTCTAAGCGCAACATCGATTATATAATTTTCCATTACACTCGTATTATTCCCCGGAATCTGATAGCGGATATGACGAAATATCAGGTGAATTTGATTAAGATCAGTATAAAATACATAAGTAATGATTTCTTATATCTATAGAAATACAACATAATGCAATTAAACAAATTTTATGGATGTTATCGCGAGAACTAAATCTGTAAACTTGGTTTAATTTCAATATCCAAGCTAATAGTTTAGCTTTGTTTAAGTAGGAACTAACTTGAAAGGAAATAAGGTAAGGTGCAGAATAAGTGCAAATCATATAATACAAGAATGGATAGGTCAAAAGGAAAATTACCTTCATTATCCTTTTTAATTAGTAAATGATAAACGGTACCAAAAATGTTGAGTAAAATCAGAGACACACACATCATAGCAACAGCTATGTCATCTGATGCTAGCACAATTTCTTCTTTTTCATGGTCGCAACTAAAATCATCATTTATTCTAGTTTTCAATTTGTAATTCTTCCAGAATGTATTATTCATACATCTTTCAATTCTCATTTTAAGATCGTCTGTTTCATTTTGTTGTATGTAGTGAGCGCACGTTTTCGTAATACAAATACCATGACGTAAATGTGTATGATTAAAATGGGTTTCTTTGCGATCACTATAATGCTGTGAAAAGTCACTACATTTAATAACAAATAAAACACAGGCTGTTATAAGGACTGCCGGCAGAAATAAAACTAACAACAATAGTTCAAATAACAAAAAAATAGTCTTGCATCTTAAAAATAACAAATTGAATAGGTACAAGAAAAATTAATGGAAAAAGCATTTTGGTGACATACATGTAGACCCTGGTGTTCATGTGAAGCTATAAGATTTTTCCCTACCAAATACCGTCTAACGCGGCTAAAGAAGTTTTTATTTCAAAATATATCTAGTTCTTTCCTAATTAATTTATGTGATCATTTTACCGTTATTAAATATTAATTAGGATGTGCAATTTTAATTCGATGCTAATGAACCACGGTCTTAAATTACCATGTGTTACAAAAAAAGCTAGATTTACAATATTATTTTATATATTATTATACTTATATCGATCAGATTAGTGGCTTACTAAAAAAGGGCGATATAAGGAGCACCCACAACCGACGAACATGTATGCGTAGATGTATGAATGTAGAAGAAGCGAGAGAGGTGTGCCAGGATCGCGCCAAATGGAAATCCATGATCTCTGCCTACCCCTCTGGGTTACGGGCGTGAGCGCATATTTATTTATTTATTTTATGATTGCTTATAAAAAATGACTTTTACCATTGTTAAGTGATAATAAATCGAGTGAGCCTTACAGTAGTCGCATATGATGTGTAACATCTGACATCTCACGTTAATAATAAGCGACATTAACATTACGTACCAACCTCTAGAAAAAAGCACCGCGTGCGCTCATTGGTCAGATCAAATAGCGCGCGCTTCCCCGCCTTCCTGTTACACACTTCCGTTCCTTACGAAATCACTCCCACAGATTGCAAGAAAGCAAGAGGAGAGATGATGTTACACATCAAAAATATTGTGCTTTAATTTTGAATGCTTAAACTAATTACCAATTTAAATGCTTCGTTACCTTAATCATATTAAGGAGATCAGAGTCTTCATCTGCAACTAGATCAATGTCTACTACACAATAGGTCCCTCCTTCTTGTTCCATACATATCTCGTACGAATCAAAATTATAGACAGGCGGCATACGCGAGTATTCGGTGCCTGTACATTCAATATAACATTATTTATGAATTACAGGCTGGAATAATTTAATAGCTGACTTTGAGATATACCATTTAAAGTGTTATAGTGTAGTATTTACATACATATTATACTAAAGTTCTATTGGGAGCGTCAAAAATATACAAAAGTCTGCTCGAAATATGCATATCCCGATTTAGTACAATTGTGAATCTAAACAATCTAAGGACTTATGGACAAAATGTGATCACTTATATACATATACAAAAGATGTATTTGTATACTTATATCCTAAAAATACATAAATAAAGCTATCACTTTATTTTATTTTTTAAATCGATAAAAAAAACTCACCGTTTAATTGATAAATCATAGCTGTAGCTCGGCAACATAGAAATAATAAATAAAATAAAATCATATTTAATTTAATCGATTAAATAAATAAATTTATTGAAATGATTCTATAGTAGTCTAACAACTATAGTTTACTGTAAAAGTTATTTAGTAAAATTACTAAAAAAAGTATAATAAACACTTTCGGACACGAGTCTTTGTCAGATACCTCATATGTAATAATGAATGTCAAAAGAGGTATTTTTCGCGATATTTGTTGTATGTATTTGTTGTGTTGTTGTATTTCAAATTTATGTAGATTTTGTAGTATCTTGGCGTTAATTATTTTTAGGAAGAAGTTTAATGTTTTTGAATTGTAATTAAGACTTATGAATAAGTCATTTGGATTCGTGCTATAATAAAAATTTCACAATCTGTATTATATACGATAGAAGGTACGAAGTGAACTGTGGTTTGACCATCTCGTAAAGGGCATACTAGAAAGCTATTCGGGAGGATAATTGTGCAATGACAGCTAATACCAGATGCTTTGAAGGTTCATTCGTGGAGGGTCAGGCCATGCTAAGTCATCATTATCATAGGCCTTTTTTCCATCTTTCTCAGATACTTTATGCGACGTTATGGAAGTATGTCACACTTGACTAAACAAGCGAGAAGCGCATCGACGATCACGTTGTTGACAAGTGTGATAAGTATTCGCAGGAGGTAGGTTCGTTGTTGTAAGTGATATGCCTCCGTATGCGTTTTTGGGCCAGCAACCCCAGCCAAGCAGTATCTTGAGTTTTGAGGCCGTCTGCAATGATTTCTCTCCACTGAGTTCTAGCTTGAAAACAAAATCTAGTTCAAACATCTATGACAAACAATTTTCGGGAAACCTTGGAAATCTATTGGATTGGCCAAGCGGGCAGTTCTGTAAAGTTTGGTAGAGATCGGATTATAATTAGTGCTACTCGGGCGAAGCCGGGATGGATCACTAGTCTTCTATTCTATATAAATATAGAAGGAGATGAGTGTATGTATGTTCGTATAGACTTCTTAATGGTTAGCCCGATGTCGATTAAATTTAACATTTACATTGACCTAGCGGGTGTCCCTATGAAGTTTGGCAGCGGTCAGATGGACATGATTAGTGCTGTCCGGGCGAAGTCGGGGTGGATAATCCATCGAGTTTTCTCTGAGAACATTGACCAGGCGGAAACGTCAGATATGAATAATCAAAAATAAAAAAAAAAGAGTGGAGGTGAAGCATGTGCATCTTTTTTGTGTATTTTACCTTGTACAATTTTTACATAATATAAGATGGTTTGTTTATATTAACGTTTGTTTTTCGTATGTTCAGTGTACCACAGCAATTGTATACAGTGGTAGAGCCCGCAACAACTTCTGTTGCACGAATGGGCCGGCTCGACCGGTGAAATACCACGACCTCACAGAAAACAGTTTAGTATAGGATGGGAACGGAAAGAGGATTGAATTGGGAGGGGGTTAACGGGGAAAGGAATGTCCTATCTGTGCCATCCTTTGTCCATTAAAGGAAGCCAACGCGTCTGCAACACATTTCCTTGTTGCTAATGTATATGGGTAGCGCTAACTTAACATCAGGTGATCCGTTTGCTCGTTTGCCACCATCTTCCATAAAAAAAAACACTGACGTCCACGATCATCACCCGAGGAGCTGCAGATGTGCTGCCGACCCTTAAAGTAATGAGTACTCTCTGGTATTTTAAAATACGCTAAATCGTACTAGTTCGGAAATACTGCTCGGGATAGATCATTCTACAACGCGGTTGTGCGAGGCAGGAAATAACTTGAAAACCGCACCGTATTAGGTATTTCGTAGATTTTACGTATCATAAAACTGATTAAATGGTTCCTTAAAAACAATGAATAAAATTTTAATATTCTTTAGAATTACTAATATGTTATTTTTTATACGTTACTTATGATTTCATCATTTTAAATAATTTTCGTTGAATTAATTTCCATACATAAAAAAGCGTTAAAAAGACGCAACAAAAAAAAACGACTTGAAGACTTCAAGAAACAACATCTTCAACTTCTGAATTGGTCGGATTGGCCTAGCGGGTAATCCAGTGAAGTTTGGTAGCGACCGGATCAACATAATTAGGGTTACCCGGCCGAAGCCGGGGCGGGTTACTAGTATAAATAAATAAAAATACATAAAATGCTTTAACCTTTTTATTATCTCAGCAGTTTATGCGGAATAAGTCTTCTTTTCTTCTATCTCCAGTAAACTCAGTCTCACTTTAGCACTCCATCCAGCAATCTATGTTTCAAAATGCATAGTAACCTTCACAGACATATTAAACTACAAGATTTAATTGACTAATTAAGAAATCAGCCTGACGACGTGTTTGCGGTATTGTACATGCTACCCTAATAATAAAAACATGACTGTTATAATTGCAGATTAAATTTGACAGGCGTTTTCACACCCATATATTAATAAATATGCGCTGACCCCCTAAACCCCGAGGGGTAGGCAGAGATCATAGATTTTCTTTTAGTGCGAAAAATTGAATTGAAACATTCTTATTCATTTATATCGTATAAAAGGATACAATAACGTTTTAACAAATTTTAAAAGTAAAAGTAACCTAGGAATTAGGAAATATTAGGATTTTAATGGAATACTGAACTAAAACAGAAGCATTTACTGTACTGACCGTTATTTGTGGTAATTTAATAAAAGCCTATTCTTATTTAATAAGTAGGAGGGTGTCAATTTCTATGACAGGAAAAGGCGTACAAAGTACAACTTTCAA
The DNA here is from genome assembly GCA_000931545.1 of Papilio glaucus. Taxonomy (NCBI): domain Eukaryota; kingdom Metazoa; phylum Arthropoda; class Insecta; order Lepidoptera; family Papilionidae; genus Papilio; species Papilio glaucus. The sequence goes on from JWHW01003511.1 coordinate 16,043, forward strand.
CAAGTTCCGACACGCTAGATGTTGATACAATGGTTAATAATGTCTACCCAAATAAGTAAAATATTGCCAGTATCATAGTAATAAGCAAATAAAAGTAGTAAATACACAGGGGGGTCACTCACCTGGTATTATGTAAGCTCTACTACATACAGTGTTGCCAGCAGAAAGGAGGGAAAAGTAAACAAGGAAAATGAACAAGTGATTGTCATTTTGAATTACATTTATTTTGTTTGTATAATTATCAAATATATTATTAATAAATAACTAATATTTATTTACTACTATACTTTTTAAATCTCATAGTATAGATCTTGTTCTATTTGTCGCGTTCACGGAAAAGTACCTTTAAAAATTGTGAAACTGGTGCTTCGACAAGCAACCAAAAAGGAACTGCGATCAAGAAAGTACTGATGAGGTGCCGATGATGGCGGTAAACAGAAACAATTATTAACTTATTAACATATAGCAACGTACAGATAGGATGCGTTGACATTTAACTCCATCTTGAATATTTTGGGCGTCGGGCGTTAGGGTAAGGAGAACGTAGCGAAAGACATTACAAAATATAATTTTGGATCGATAGTTCAGTAAGTAGACCGGCTTCAGGTAACGACACTCCACCAAACACGTAGCGCGTATCCAGGATGCAACCCGATTGCCGTCACTCTTCGTAGTGTAATGACCGCTACCAGGTTCCTCGTTACGCTAGAGCTTGGGGTTCTGTTAGAGTGAATGACAGCTCGAACATTTTAATCGTCAATTCACTCTATCATTCGGCCAGTCCCCGACGTATAGTTATAAAACTGTCACAATTAAAACATATGTTGTCTCTATTAATAGAATCAACATGAAAGTCCTAGAGACATGAATTATCAACTGAAAATAAGATGATCCATTGTGCATTTAGATGATTCAATTTCACTAAATAAATTTGACAGACAACTATTACAAGTTGTTCATTCTGTCACGGGACTCCGGTGATTTAAATTTAGGTGATCGAAGTGGAATAAACCATTAAAACCAGATCAGGGTTATTTCAGAGTATGCGTAAACTTTCGATTCTTAAAATTGTCCTGCAGGTACTTAATAATATTTTTGAAAAAGTTCAGGCGAAGACTAAAAATAATAAAATCATTTTGAACAAAAAGCGAATGTTTTTATTACTTAGCACACAGCGATCGCTCTAATTGGTTAAATATTACTGAACAGAGGATGGGAATAAGTGTATCTTAATAATCGGCCTTATTTCTTAAATCATATTTTCAGTTAATAATATATTCTAAAATTAAAATTATATTCAAATTCAAGAAATTGTTTGCTTAATTGTCTGCTATTGTGAGATTTTATTGATAGAAACATCTAGGCTGCAACAAAGGCAAATCCCACTAGTGATGGACTTAACAAACTGCCACATTGCACGACATTAAACATGGTTTGCGTTATTGTGTTTGTCACATTGAGATTCAATTAATTGTAAGTATTACAAATAATTATAAATATTTTGCTGTAAAATATGTTTAAATGACGATATTGAGAATACCTGGAGCCGACGTGCATGGATACGTACTTATATAGGTGTAGAAGAAACGAAAGAGGTGTACCAGGGCGGACATTCTCTTCCCTTCTACTCTGTGCCTTTGAGGGTAGACTTTCTTAACTTCACTTCTTTCTACCACCACTTCGCTCTGTCATCGAAATTGTTATCTGTCACTTGGACGTCACACGTTTCTTTTAGTATTACATCTATCCACTTTGATTTTTTTATGTGGCAAAAACTAGTACTTGATCACAATCCTATCTGCTAAAAAGTGGCCACGTGATCGAAACATGTCATGCTCTAGTTAAGTATTACTATTAACTATGTAAGCTCTAGTTGAGCATTTAATCTTTTGAAGGTGGGTACCTTCAACTTTGTTGAAATGTATTACCCCCGCAAATTGCTAATGCGCCTGGCCGTCATTTTGTTAACGTAATTTCGGGACATTGAACACTCAGTACCGTTAGCAACA